>JAQZBX010013075.1:26797-40479 GCA_029593785.1 Cabassous unicinctus | reverse complement strand
CCTTTCCAATCAATGCCTTCATTTTAATTGCGGAAACCCTGTGGGATTGATATTTTAGTTTCCTCTGTAATTCTACTTCTCGTACAATGAGAGTCTGGGTCTGATTCCCAGATATCTCAAGTCTGTGGCTACAGGAGACAAGATTTTTTTTCAGGGCACACATAGCAACTTTCACATCATTCATGAGACACTTAATTTTCAGATTTGAAGACTTTAGCTCATCTTTCTTTTGTAACTATATCCGGAGTATCTAGGAGGAGCCGGAGTATCTAGGAGGAGCCAGCCAACATCATTATACCTTTGACTCCGCAAAATTCTGTTAAGGTGTTGAAAACACTCCCACCCAGATCCTTGCTTCTTATAAGCATGGAAGTAGGGGAATCCAGTGATGCTATTTTGCATATCTCTATTGCCAGCTCACACCATGGACTGTTAGCAACCTCTTCATTATTGGAAAGGGAGTCTTTAGTACCCCTGAGTCCAATTAGAGTAGAGAGCCAATTACAAAACTCCCAGAACCACCGCAGACATCCCATGTTTAAGACTGTTCTCAAGTACCACTCCCGGTACCAAGGTACCAAGCTGTATTAGTCAGGATTCTCTCAGGAAACAGAATCAACAGGAGATATCTGTCAACAATATGAGATTTTATAAGAGTCTCTCATGTGACCATGGGGATACACAGGTCCAGGTTCTGCAGGCAGGCTGCAAACCAGGGGCTCTGATCAAAGTCCAATGAAGGGTCCTTGATGAGTTTTTGGGAGAAGTTGGCTGTCCAAAGACGAGCTGGGAAATTCCTTCTGAATGTTGAAATCACTTCCCTTTTTAAGGTATTCAACTGATTGGATAAAAGCATTAACCATTGCTGATGGCAATCTCTCTGATTGTTGCAGATGTAATCAGCCCAGTAAACTCACTGGTGACCAAAGTCCATAAATGTTCTTGTATTACAATTAGTCCAGTGCTTGCTGGACCAAACACGTGGGCACAAATACCTGTCCGAGTTAACACAGTAGTCTAACCATCACAATTGGTCAATTTTTTTAATTTATTAAATTTATGAGAATGAAGTTGTTTATAGTGTTTTCTCATTATCCTATTGATAACTAACAATTCTGTAGTGATAGCACCGGCTTCATTCCTGTTTTTCATGCTTGTCTTTCCTTTTATTTTAGTTAGTGTTTTTTAAGGTTTACCAACTTATTGACTCTTTTCAACGAAACTGGTTTATATTTCATTGATTTTCACTATTGTTTTCCTGTTTTCAATTTCATTGTATTCTACTCTTATCTTGATTATTCTCTTTCTTTTCCTTGCTTTTAGCTATTTTGCTCCTTATTTTTTTCAATTTCTTTAAGCAGGAACTTAGAGTTAATTTGAGATCCTTATTCTAATAAAAGCATTTAGTACTCTAAAATTTCTTTTCATCATTACATTAGCAGTATCCCACATTTTAAAAAAAATATGCTTTATATTCATTTTGAACTTGTATTTTTTTCCTTTGATATTTCTTCTTTGGCCCATGGTTTTAATTTCCAAGTATTATGATAATTTCCTATTTCTTTATGACATTGATTGCTATTCAGATTACATTATATTGAATACTAGATTAGAAATAGAGAAAATAATCTGTGTGCTTTGAATTCTCTTACAATTATTGAGGTTTGATTTATGATCCAGGATATTGTCCATATTGGGGAATGTTCCATGGACACTTAGAAAAACTGTATATGCTGTTCTTGTTTGGTAGAGTGTTCTACATGTGTCATTTATATCCTGCTGGTTGATTGTTATTCAGATCTCCCATATAAGATGATTTCCTGTTTAGTATTTTTACCATTTACTAAGAAGGGAATTTTTGAAGTCCCCAACCATAATTGTGATTTTTTTTCCTATCCCCTCTTTTAGGTTTACAGTTTTCATTCATGTCTACTGAGGCTATATTTCAGACTTAGGATTTTTATTCAGGATTCCATCTTGATCCATGTCTTCCTCATGGATTCCTTTATCATTAAGAAATGTCCCTGTTGGTCTCTACTAATTTTCTTTGCTTTGAAGTCCACTACATTTCATTTTTATACAGCCATATATCATCTTCCATCCTTTTACTCTCAAGCAATCTATGCCATTTAATTTTAATTTAGTTTCTTGAAAGCAGCATACACACACACACACACACACACACACACACACACATATAATCCATCTGCCAATTTCTGGCTTTTAATTGGGATATTTAGACCATCTACCTCTAAGATAATTATTGGTATGTCATGATTTATCTACTATTTTATTTGTTTTATGTTTAGTTCCACTTTTCTCTTTCCTCTGTTTCACTTTTGTTACCTTTTTATGGATAACTTGCAATTTTTTATGACTCCATCTTGATTTATTTGCAGGGTTTTGAATGCATGTCTTTTATTTAGTAATTCTACTGGGTGATAAAATATTCATATATGACTTACTACAGTCTGTTGGTATCAACGTTTTACAATAACAAGCAATGTTTGAAAACCTTACTTCCATTCAGGTCACTTTACCATCCTTACTTTTAAAAATCATTGTCTTTAGTGTTAGATGGTTTTATAGTTATTTGCTTTTTTTCAGTCATCAAATATGATTTATAAAATTCATGAGAAGGATAGTCTATTCCATGTACTCATATTTCTTCTTTTTCTGTTGACATGTGGCCTCAGGCCTGGGGGATCAAAGAGGATTTCCACACTGGGAATGTTCTGTATTGGGATTCTCCAACTGTATCCCTGGCTATATGGTGTCTATACGTGAGAAGGGGCTACCTTCAAGACCAGTAGGAAGGAGAGGCCTCCCCTGACCATATATTGTCACCAGGATTTCTGATGAGTCCTCTTTGCCTATTCTGGTTCTTCTGAATTTGCTTGGTGTTTATGAGCATCCTTTCAATTAGTAGCACCATGAATTTACCTGGGATGCCTCTGCTGTTGTTTTGAGGATCAGGAAAGACTAAGCCAAGTTGTCTCTTTCTGGTGGGGAGTGGGCATAAGACACCCTACTGCTGTGCTGTTCCACTAATCCTGGGATCCCTAACTAGTTTGCTTTTTTCCTTTCTACCTTTCAGATGTCTCCCTTGGTTGTCTTTTGCATATGTTTCCTGGGTTTATAGTTGTCCTTATGGAGAAGAGCAGGGAAAGATGTGTCTTTGGATATTGTCCAGATTGGAATTTCTAATTCATTTTAAAACATAGCTGTTTTCCTTGTCTCAGGCACACTATATTCCCTTGAGGGAAAAAAAATGAATTAGGAAGATTGCCTGGAATCATTGAACCTAGAGTTGACTCAACAAAATTTAAAAGATGACAAATTAAATGCTAGAAGGAATATAATGATAATTCCATGGATTGGGTTGGGAAATGCCAAGCAGCTGTTCATAACTGGCTCCTGAATGCCACAGATGATAAATTCTGCAGGATTTCAGAAAAGAGAGAAGCCAAAGGGAGCTAGAGAGGGTGAGAAAACTTGGATGAGCAGGGTTTGAGCTTTACTTTGAATGAATTTAGAGGGACAGAGGAACATTTTACAGCCATTTCAAAGAAAATCCATCTTTCTATATTGAAATCAAAGCTTAAGGGTTAAGAGGCTCGAAAGTCAATGTTTCTGAATTGGAGCATACATTCTTCCCCCAGAAAGTGTGTTACATGAGCTAGTTAATGAGTTCTCCGTACTGCAGATTCCTCATCTGGAAATGGGACTAATAATAGTACTTGCCACAGAGAGCTTTCTGAAAGATTAAATGAGCTACTATGCACACACTTCTCAGTGCAGTGCCTGGCAAAAGAGTCCTTGGTTGTAGTTATATTTTATTATTAGACATGTCCTGTGGGAGCTCTCCTTATTATGAGCAGTTCATCATTTTCAGTTCTTTTAAAAATCATCACCCCATGTGTAGGTAATTGCATGGATGGAAAGAAGGATAGATGTATGGATGGAAAAAGAAAACAAATGCTCCATCAAACTTATAGTGGAAAATGCTAGAAAATGCTTCCTTGATTTAACCCTGTGGACTGCTTGTCACAGTAAATCGAAATATGTGTCAACCACCTGTTTGTCATATTTCTGATTTGCAGAACAAGTGAATTAGATGCCTCACAAGATCTTAAATGATTATGCTTTGAGTTATATAGGTGCATTACTTAAATGCATATTATATGTAGTTTCTGTTATTAATTAGGTACTTGTCCATAGTTGGAAAATAAATTAATGAATTAAAGCACTGTGGTTTGTTTCTTACAACATGTAACTAACTACAAATCCCTCAATCAATAATTTCAAGTAATTTTAATGTTCACCCTGCAGCCCCATAGTTTGCCTCTTATAGAGAATGAATTTCCCAGGTAGTGCTTCAGTTAATTATGGATTTGTCAGAATTTAATTTCAGCCAACCTTGAATTTCCCATGCTTATTTATATGTACCTTATATGTGCCTATCTGAGAAGTTGTTAAACTGCCCATTTGTCATATCTGGGCTCTTCTGCAACCTGTCTATAAATGACCTGATCATTTGTTGGACTGGGGACACTTTTATATAACCCAGCCCTATTTAAATGTAATTTAATTTCAGTTGCAATGCTTTTGCTAATTTTTAAAATATTGTGTGTATGTGGAGTGTTATGTTCTCATAGAGCATGATACAGGAATTCTAATATAAAAACTGCTCTGGCCACAGGAATTGTTTGGGCAGTCTTGGATGAATTTTTCTCCTGGTCTGAAGGGTGATTGTCATGCATGGAAATGTGATTTGATGCACATTACTTTACTTTTCTCAAAAAAATATGCCTAAGAAGGTGTCTATACTCTGAGCATTAGCCCAAGCATTTCTGCATATGTTTTTGGGGATTTTATGGCACCATTTTGTTTCATTATATTTTGGGATCTGAAAACCAATTCTTACTGTAGCTAATGTCTTTATATTTGCCTAGAATAAATTTTCCAAAGCTTTTTTTTTTTTACATGGTCTCAATCTTCCAAATTCAACAAATAATTCTTTTGAGCTATTATGAAGAAAAACAAACTTTCAACGTGTCGATCATCATTTACTCAGATAATACTCACTCTATCCTATTAAATCTCTTGACCAACCTGGGTTTTTCCTTACACAAGTCTTGTCATACCTGATTACTTAGCTAAATTTCTTACAATTTTTTTTTCAATCTATTGGCTTAACAAGAAAGTTATTAACATGTAAAAATGATTTTAAAATTCTTCTCTATTTTAGTTTACAATTATGACTACTGTATAATGGCATATAATAATAATTGTATTCAATTTTTCCAGGCTCTGTTTTAAGTACTCATTTAATCATCACAAGTCCCCTGAGACATTTTCCTCATTTACAGATGAGGAAACTGATGCACAGGAAGTTTAAGTAACTTGCCTTTGGTCACTCAGCTGGGAAGTACTGCCCTTGGTCAATGTAGTAAATTTACCAGTTGGAGGCAATTAATCCAATGTATTTCACTAATGTTTAGAGTGAGAAATTAATTATATATCTAACTCATAAGACAAAATATGAATGAGTTATATGATTGCTAAAACATAAAGTTAAGAAATCATATATCCTGAAGAATCACCTATGTCATTTTTTTTGTAAAGAATGAAAATTTATTAGGTACATATGACAAATGTCAATGAAATATGTTAAATTCTGGGAAGCTTTCTTAAACAGTAGATTTTTAAATATATTTACTATAAACTTCCCTGTAGAGACTCTCAGAATATTTCTGTTGCTTAGGAAACCTCAACTCACATTCTATCAACCATAGCTTTCAATAGACAAGCTGTTGACATTTAAGTATGGAATAATTTAACAACATTTGGTTGTACATTTCCTAGTGGGGAGTAAAAGGTAAATTCCAGGTGTGCATGAATTGGGTGACTAGTTAACTGCAATATCCGAGGGCATGGGCCTCCCTGGATCAAATCCCCTTGTGTTTATATGTGTGCAGTGTGTGTGTGTTGGGGGTGGGGGTGGGGAGTGTTGGGGCAGTTTAACCAACTACTGTTCTTTCAAATTTCCTTGCTCCCTTCAACAGAAATAGAGTATGTCATTTTCTTTCTGTTTCATTTCTTCATTTTGTCACACGGTTGCTCATTCATCTTAATAACAGTGAAATTCTTTTCTCTAAATGCAAAATGCATAAGCCACTTTGACCTTTTGAGTATGAACAAAATTGAGACAAATTTAAGTGATTTCTGTCATATATCTGGTTGGTCAATTTAAATGCAGTACTGTGTAACTGTGTGTGATACTGCTTTGAAATGGAAGAGATTTATATTAAATAATGAGTGGGGTTTTCACATGTGGATTAAAACATCAGTCCATTATCTTACTGAGAGAGAAAAGGATTTGTGATCTGACAGACATGATTTTGAATTCCAGTTCTGACACTTCTGAGTTCTGTCACCTTAAACAAAATGCCCACATTAAAGGTTTTGAGTTATAAAATGATAGTTAAAGGACGGGGCTTTTAGAGCACGATATTTTTTATTAGTCTAAGGCAGTGATGCCTCATGAACTTTTTCTTTTTTTTAAGCAGAATTATTTCTTAACTTTGCCAAAGATATTTGACAACGCAGAATTTTGAGTGCTTTGATGAAGTTATTTAACTTTAAACACATTTTTCTACCCTTGCATATTCCCTTACTGCCTGTGAAATGTTTAATTAATAGGTGGTAATCTAGCGTTGCCAAGAGCTGATTTTTGGGCAGAGTATAGCACTCCTGGGTCGTTCTGTATTTCTTTTGGGAGTCATGCTATAATTTCAGTTTTGGTAAGAGATTGCCAATTCTTTAATGCCAAATGAAGAAGGATATATTTTGAGAAACCATCCTTCTTTTCTGAAAGTGAAAGAAGATCAAGTTGCTGATTCTCAAGTGCCAAGTAGTGGGAATATAGCAGTGGACACAGAAACAACAGATCCTGCCCTTAAAATCCATGTTCTGATGGAAGCAGAGAAAACTTTGAACATTGATAAAACTGATGGCTACATTTCATGGGCGCGGTCCAGAACTGTTAACATATTATCATCTTCACTGGTTCACTGCTGGAAACCTGCTGAGCTCCACAAAATTTTCTTCTAGTTAGTCTTTGTGGGTTCAGGTTGTTTAACATTTAGAGCGACATTAAATGCATTTGCAAGGTTAAATGAAGTTGAGAAAAGGCGAATTATTATTTCCATAAACACATAGATTTTACCTAAAAATATGTGATTTTACTTAAAAATTCATACTGCTTGGACCCCATGAACACATGGACCTTTTTCTGTAGGTGTTGCCTTCATCTCTTTTCTTTGCTTATCTTCATGTGGGAAAGTGTGACTGAGAATTTTTGACTATTTGTCTTTTAATGGAGTGTGGAAAGTGGGGATGGATGTATGTTCTAGAAGAAAATCTGACCCTGCTGCATATAACAAATACAGTCACTAACATGTATGTGCCCCAAGTCAAGACTGTGGCTAAAGGACTGCAATAAAAGGCAAACCAGGACTTTAATACAGGAGCAGTTCTTGATCTTGATATTATTATTCTTTAATAGTTGTACTATGCAATTTCAGATGGATTATATATTTGTTATTATCTTATTCTGTCATAATGACTCTGAAGTTGGAGAAGTAAAGTTATTAAGTCCAATTGAATGTTAAGCTCAAAAGTTTGCTCAATAAATATTTGATGAATGAATGAATGAATGAATAACTGATTCACAAGTGGTCATACTGCACTCTTACTAGTGTTTAATCTTGGTGGAGAAAACCTACTCTTCTTTATCAGAGTGATAAAGAATTCATTAAAGGCTTTGTCTGCAAAGTTTTAAAAGGCCTTTTACTTAAAATAAGGACAGGTGAGCTGGACTGTCATAGATTTTTGTTTTCACATTTCTCAAATCAAATTCTCTGCTGAAGCTTTGCCTGTCAACTTTCTTTGATTTATTGATTTCTTCTTTACTTTGTAAAAATTTCTCTTTATTAAACTTGTAACCTAGAAATGACAATACTGGATTGGATATATACATCTATATATATTTATTATTTATGAATAGAACTTTCTATGAAAGTAATTTTCTGTACGAATACTACAGTAAAAATGTTTTTTTTTAATTTTTAATTTTAACTTTTATAGAATTCTATAAAAATTTAAATCTAGCAAATTTTCTTGGGAGAAATTATATAGAGAAAAAATAAACATCGTCATAGGGCCAGGGTTCTGTAGATACCCAAGCTAAATGCAATTTCCTTAAATGCTTGACCTGTAGGTCCTCCACCATTTGCCAAGGGAGCTCTGTGTGAAAGCACATTTTCAAACTTGAGACACTTGAGACAGCCTTAGTTTTCACTCCCTATTTGTACAGGTTCTCCAGGTCAGCCAGAGGTGAGTGGCTGGCGCCTTATCCTTTCCCAAATAAAGATTTGCAATTGCACTCATATTCTTAGGCAACCTGGAAGATGTCAGAGCTTTTTAGAAACTCCCTTTCTTTGTCTAGTACTTTAGGATTTCTTTCTAAATTCTCAACCAGGCTCTTATTCGCCTCAACTGATATCACAGTGTTGATAGCTCAGATGTTGCCAGCAGTTTTCTATTGTTTCTGTGGTAATGTGGAAGTAGACTTTTTTTTTCCTTCCTGAGCTGAACTCCTAAGTAAATCAAATAAGCACCACACTGCAATTTCCCAGGGATTTTCAGGTTTGGACAAAATGTTTACCCTGTTCTGTGGGTGTTATTATCAATGGAGCTCCAAAAATGATCACATCTCTCTATTGTGTGTAGAGCTGCTGGCTTTCAGCTCTTGTGCCCTTCCATTAAATGGGAAAAGCCAAAAGTTAAAGCAGCATAGAGCCAGCCTCTTACTGAGTTTCAGTGCTGTCTCTAGTAGATAATCTTCAGTTCATTCTGTGGCCTTGGCTAATGGGCAGAGCTCTGAAATGGCTGATTTTAGATGTTTTGTAGTGTTTTTGTTGTTGTTGTTGCATTAGAGGAAGAGTGAGTTCACCAAAGTCCTCACTAGAGCAATCCAGATTTCATTCTCCGATATAAATTTCTCTTTTGAGATACCCACTTTTATTCATACTACAGTGATTTTAACTGTATTTAACAACAGTAGACCAATCTGGAAACATGATCTCAAAGAACACATTTGAACTTTTGTTGGTAAAGAGACAATATTTGTTCTGTTATCTAGATTGAGTTCACACCTTGTATTGGCTTTTTAAAAAAACCATTCATAATATATTGTGGGATAAATATTTTCACAAACTGTGATTTGGCCATTTTCTAGGGCTTCATATTTGTTTACAATATTGTGATTTTTCCCCAAAATGAAGATTTTTTGAAATTAGGCATTTAACCAAATATTAATGAGGTTTTCTTTTTCTATATTCTTAAAGTTTAAGTTTACACAGAAGTTACATAGAAAATATAGGGGATTCCCATATGCCCCATCCCCTCCTTCTCTCACACTTTCCCCCATTAACAACATATTTCATTAGTGTGGTACATTTGTAAGGTTCCCAGTCTATCCTCCCTTAGTGTGAATATCTTTGGAAACCCTGGGCCCATGATTATGTTTATTTTTTCTTATGGGGAACAACAGTGGGGTTTAAAAGGTGCACTAGAAAATATCTGTTTAATACTCAATAAAAATAAAGAATGAATAAACAAAGAAATATAGAATTCATAAGATATAAAGAAAACAAATAAAAACTGACAAATGTAATTCCTATCTTATCACTAATTATATTAAATTTGAATGAATTAAACACCCCAACAAAAGGCAGAGATTGACCAATGGATAAAAAGATATGATTCAACTATAAGTTCTCTAAAAGAGACACACCTTACAATTAACAACATAGTTAAGTTGAAAAATAAAAGGAAGGAAAAAGAAATACAACTCAAGATTTAACCAATATAAACCCGGAATAGCAAATTAATATCAGTCAAAATAGGCTTTAAGACAAAAATTGTGCCTAAAAGCAAAGAAACCCATTTTATAATAATTCATCAATTCATGAAGAAGACATAATGAATATATATGTACCTAAAAATAGACCCTCAAAATACTTGAAGCAAAAACTAACAGAATTGAAGGGAGAAATAGAATATTGAACAATTTATTTGTAAATTCAATACTCACTTTCAATAATTGATAGAACAAGTAAGTAGAAGGTCAACAAAAAAAATAGAAGACTTGAAAAACACTATAAAACAAGTAGGTTTAGCAGACAACTAAACCTCCACCTAACAGCAGCAAATAACACTCTTCTGAAGTGCACGTGTAAATTAGAAAATACTCTAAGCTGAATGAAAATGAACACATGCCAAAACATAAGATCTAGCAAAAGCAGTGCTTAGAAGGAAATTTATAGTTGTAATTACTCATATCAAAAAAATATTGTAAATCAACAATCTAACCTTCCACCTTAAGTAGCTAAGAAGAAAAGCAAACTAAGCCCAAAGCAAGTAGAAAGAAGGAAGTAATAAAAGTTAGAGCAGAAATAAATAACAAGGGAACTAAGAGTAGAGACCATCAGTGAAACCAAAAGAAGTTTCTTTTAAAAATTGACAAACCATTAGTAAAACTGATGAAAAGAGAGAGAGAGGGAGAGAAGTCTCCATTTACTAAAATTAGAAATTAAAAAAGATACCACTACCTACCTACCTTAGAGAAAAACAGATCATAGACTAAATGTAAGAGCTAAAATAATAAAACTTTCAGAGCAAAATATAAAAGTAAACCTTTGTAACCACGGGTTAGGCAACGGTTTCTTACAAAGAAAACATAAGTAAATTGGACTTCATTAACATTGAAAAAAAATTGCATTTTAAAGATCACTCTCAAGAAAGTTTAAAGACAACCCATAGAATGGGAGAATATATTTACAAGTTATATAACTGATAAGGGCCTATTGTCCAGGATATATAACAAAACCTTACAACTGAACAATAAAAAGACATATTAAACCACTTAAAATGGGCAAATGACTTGAATAGACATTTCTCTAAAGACAATATACAAATGGTTAAGAAGCACGTGAAAATATGCTTAACATTGTTAATCATCAGATAAATGCAAATCAAAACCACCATGAGATATAGTTTAGCAAGATGGCTAAACTGAAATAGATAATAAAAAGTATTGAACAGGATGTGGAGAAATTGAACCACTACATATTTCTGATGGGAATGTAAAAAGCTGTAACCACTTTGGAAAACATTTTGGCATTTTTTTTTCAAAATGCTAAATGTAAAGTTATCATAACACCCAGCAATTCCACTGGGAGGTCTATACCCAAGAGAAATGATGATGTACACCCACATAAAAATGTGTACTAGAAGATTTACAACAACATTATTCATAATAGCCAAAAAGTGGAAACATCCTAAATGTCCAATAACTGATCAATAGATAAGCAACATATGGTGTATCCACACAATAGAATAATACTTGGTAAAATAAAGGACTGAGGTACATGTATCACAGTAATGAACCTTGAAGATATTATGCTTACTGTAAGAAGCCAGTCACATAGAACCACACACAGTAGGGTTCTATTGAATTTAAATATATGTAATAGGCAAATAAAGACAGAAAGTAGATTATTTGCTTAGGGCTAGATCCTGGGTAGGGGAAAGGGATAAGCAGAAAAGAGAAATGATTGCTAATATGCACAAATTTCATTGTAAGGTGTTGTCATTTTCTGAAAGCATGTGTGGTGATGTTTGCACAATTCTGCAAATATACTAAAAACCAGTGAAGTGAATAATTGAGTGAATTTTATGTGTGTGAAATATTTCTCAATAAAGATGTAAAAAATGTTTTCATTCTCTTTTTTATAGATCTGTGAAAAATTATATAATTTCTCTTATTTGATGAGATATCCTGACTTCAGAGAGAGCAATTGTAGGGGATCGGTTTATAAACACAGGAAAATGGATGAGTATACTGAGGTGTGTGGAATGTATTGTATTACTTAAAATGTAGGAAGAACAATCTAAGAGTTGAGTGAACTCCAAACAACCTCTTTTTACACTTTTACAATTTCCTATTTATTCTCAGCAAAGTATCTTAAATTATATTACTTTCCATATCTAAGAAAAAATTATCTGGGCCATTCATTGATCTATTCATCCCTCCATCATTTATTTGTGCTCCATCCATTTATCCATCCACCCATGTCTCCATCCACCCTTAGATTCACCCAGTAAGCTCAAAGTAAGAGAATCCTGTTAAAATTGTGACTCAGACATTCAGCCAGAAAAAGTAAAAACAATAACCCCCAAAACACGAGAGTAACTCAAGAATAGCAAGCAATGTGATAATGAGGACATTACTGTAGGACAGAGAAGCTTAGAATACATCTCTGCAAACTGAAATATAGATGACTTTTCCCCCTGCTGCAGTCTCACTGTGTGCAAAACATTGTATACACTGCTGATGTCTATAACAAGAGAGAGAAAGGGCCTCTCTGAACATGAATGCTAATTTTGCTCCATCTGTTACTTGAGATGCTATGAAAATAATGGTAAATGTCACAAAAGTCATCGAGATCCTGAAACAAAAGGCAATTTGACAACAGAATCCATTATCACTTACATTGTTAACGTTTAGAAAAGATCAGAAACTGAACAAGCCTTTTGTGTCTCTGCACTCCGTAATTCAGCTTGGGCTTCCTCGTTTCCTTTAGTAATAAATCACACTAAAGATGGTTCTCTCTTATTGCTCATTGACAAATATGAAAAGAGAAAGGAAAATATTTGTTTTGATGGAAAGTTATTCTCCTCCTCCTGTATCTTATACACCTCTTTTTTTCTTTCTTTTTTCATTTAATAAGGGAAGGTGAAGTTTCCCACAACTCGAAACAAAATAAAATACCTCTGTTTTCCTGGAGTGGATTTTGACATATTTACACCAGTGCTTCTCATGAGGGAGGTGGAAACAAGTCTGCCTCGACAGCTGCCTGCCTGCTATTCATTTCACTTCTAAGTCATTGGGCTTAATGCAAACAAAGCTGTGCTGAGTTTATTAATTCCATTTGTAGATAATAAAGTTTACTACGTAAAATGCAATCATTTGGGGGTAATAAACTTTCAATTACACTTTGTTTGAAATATATTTCATCTGTAAAATATTTTCTTCCTATAATAAGTATTGCCTAATTTATTTAGGCATTCCATTAATTTTCTTCTAGTAATCTGTGTTTTTGGATTCACACAATTTTTAGAAAGAGTCTTTCTATTGAAGTGCAGATAGTGAGAATACAGAGTTGATTTTTCTCTGTATAAACTAATGATTTGCATTCTCCTAAGCTATGATAGGGAGGAAACTTCAAACACATTTTTTTCCCTCAGTATATAAACAGAATATTCAATGCACTTGGAATTTTCACTTTACTCTCTTCTTTATGAAGGGGATAAGGAAATTTCTTCTTGTATCTGAGCTGTCTCTAGAGTCTAAGAATCTTGATGCAGAAATGGATAAACTTTATTACAAATTGACTCTTCAAGCTGATATAAAATCTTAACTACCAGCAAAAACCCACTGTTTCTCAAACTGTCATCTGCAATCTGCTAACTCAGAATTTTAGAATCACCTGAAGGCCTTTCAGCAATGGGGATGTCCAGGTGCCACAGTCAAACTACAATCTCCAAATCTC
>JAQZBX010013075.1:0-26697 GCA_029593785.1 Cabassous unicinctus | reverse complement strand
TATCATTCTCCAAATTCTAGACTTCCCTTAAATTCTTCCACGAGTATCATGCATATGGTTAGTCACCCATTTTCTCAAATCCTTGTTAGATGATAAATTATTTTTTTTAACTTTTTATTTTGAAATACTTTCAAACTTACAGGATGGTTACAAAATTAATAAAAACCCCATAAAGAGAATTCAAATATACCCTTACTCACCACCCCTAGATACCTAGAACTATCAATTTTTAACATTATGCCACATTTGCTATGCCTCCTTTCCTTCCTTCCTCCCTCCCTTCCTCCCTCTTTCCTTCCTTTCTTTCTGTATCTATCTCTATCTACTTATGTAGCAATCCATTTTCTGAACACTTGAGCATAGGTTGCCTACATCATGTTCCTTGAACACTTAATACAGCAATGTACACTTCCAAAGAACAAGGATATTCACTTATGTACCCACCATAAGGACAATTAAAAAGTTCAAGAAATTTAACATTGACATAAAGCTGACAATCTATACTCCAAATTTTTCATATGTCTCAAAAATGTCCCTTTGAACCTTTTCTCCTCACTAGCTAGATCCCATCCAGGATTGTGTTTTACATTTGCTTGTTAGTTGTTCTTTCTAGATGAGAATTTTTAGTATGACAAAAGTATTCCTACCACAGAGTTAGTGAAACCAGTAAAAGTTTTTCTATAGATAGAATTAACGTGGGGACTCTGGGCACTGCAGCAGGCCTGGAAATCAGTCCTGCAGTCATGCCAGTGGTTAGGTAGGGTTATTGCCCTTGACCTGGTGGTGACAGTTCTCAAACACCTGCTCTGAGCTGGGTTACAAAGAGGAATGCTCAGAACGGTTATGGGAAAGATCACTAGACACCTAAGGAGGCATCATAAAGTAAAGATCCCTGGCAGGGTCATAAGAACAAGCCTCCATCTCATTCTTATTGGGTCACTTTGAGCAAGGTCCTGAATCTACACGGAACCCAATAGTACAGAGAGAACCATCATCCCTATAATAAAATAATGGCAACTTCTTGAGGTTGCCATGCAGATTAAATGAGAAAACGATGTTGATGAGTGCTGTAATAAAAATGTGTTTAAAAATCTTGGTATGATAGGGGTTAAAATGCCTGGTTTTGCCTTGAGATGTGGTAGAGAAGAGACCAGGGCAGGTTTTACCAAAGGCAACTAGGCTGAAAGCCGTCACTTCTGTGGAAAGACATTTCAGCTTAGGATAAGATGCCAAAGGCAAGTCTTTTTCAAAATTCAGGAAACAAGAGCAAACTACAACAAGTTAGATTTTTAAACAAATGAAAGCAGTAGGCCAATCCTACACTGATGGGTTTCCTCGCAGGAACCCTGTTAACTTGGCCAATGACTCAAATATGACTTGAATTAAATTGGATGGACAGAATTTAATTAAGAAGATTTGATTAGCTGTAGCCTGCCTGTAAGTGTGAGGTTTTTTTTTTTTAATTGTTGTTGATTTTGTTTACCTACTCAGGGATATATATGTCTGAGGTGTTAGGGAGAGCTATGGTTTGTGGGAACATATGGATTTCTGAAATAATGTCCATGCCACCCACATTTATTAATGTCAAGTAGGGGCATGATGGGGGAGGGACTCTATCTTTTATTATCTTTTATTCTCACACAGTTAATGTAAGGATAGAATATTGTGGTTAAGGGAATATTTCAGATTGTACTAGTGGGAGATAAGTAAAAAATCAGATTTCAGTAGAAAAAAATAATAAGAAAAAAAAATACTCCAGTTGGCTAATGTTTACTGTAAATACATGGTAGGAAAACTATCTCAACATTAGTCCAATACATCTAACCATAAATGGATGATAAATATGATTAAAATAGAAGAATAGTAATGTAAAATGCTTTTAGAAGCTCAGGAATAATTGATCTGTTTGATGTCCTTAGAAAGGAGAGCATGGGGAGGGACAGATTGAAGATATGAGATGGAAGCAAGGGATTGTATGAAAGACAGAAAGAATATAAATAATTAGAAAAGAGTGAATCATTATTCTATAATTTTGTCATTTTCTCTAGGAGCATCCTACAGTTAGATGGTCTGAGGCTAGGGAGATGCATAGCTCTGGCTTACAACAGGTGGAAATAGAGGGGAGAAGAATGTTTATATTCACAAGAGGAATGACAAAATTATAAATTTAAAAAAACCAAGTAGCTCTTATAATGGTGTGACTTTGTTGATGATAGCTTTGCAAATATAGTACAACTCTTCGTATCACCAGCATGAGGTGCAGATGGCAAAAGTTAGAGTCTATTTTATGTTTAGTCTTAAAAATCTTAGTCATGTATGCAAATGTGGGCTTAGGAAATGTGATTTAATCTACAGAATTTTAACAGGGTTCTTGAGGTTTTTTTAAAATATGTAGACTATAAAACTTACCTGGAACCCGCTTCCTTTGTCCTTTTTACCATCTTCCATATCTTCTAAAGACTAATACTGTCTCAGAGCAAAGAAAATGCAAAGCTGCACTTATACCCTGTAAATGTAGTGTTCGATCTTTTCTAAACTAAAAGAATGAATGGTGATAATAATGAAAAAAATGACTCTTAGATTTCCTTGAAATCCAAATAAGAATTGTAATGAACAGGAGAGTCCAGTGAGTGTCTTTAAGCCGGTTCTGTCACAGTCATCAGTCATGAGTATTGGTGTGGGAACACAGTTGTGTGACCTTGTAAGTGCCAGGTCCCTGCCGTGGTTCAATTAGGAAACCTCTAAGCTATATTCAGCTCTGAGCATGTTATTATGTATATAGCAAGTGAATCGACAAAACTTCTAAACTGGTTCTTTGTTAAGGTTCTTTCTTGTATCAGTATGGGTTCTAGTTTATACAGTGGTACGAAAAGAGGTATTATCAGAGCTGGAGTTTTGGGCATTTACTACCCCAGTGGTTCTCAATATGTGATCCCTCAACCAGCTGCATCAGCATTACTTAGGAACTTGCTAGAAATTCAAATTTGGACCCACATATACTGAATCAGAAACTCTGTAAGTATAGTCCAACAATCTTTATTTTAACACGTGTGATTCTGATACACAATGTTCTAGACAAATAGGTGCAGATGTGGGGATAAAGAATGATATGTAGTATCAAGGAAGATGGAATAGAATACTTGTGAAAGTACATAACTGAGTTTGTTTTAGGAAAGCGAAAACAAATGAAAATAACTTACTCCTTTTTAGTCACACTCCATTGCCCTCTGCCATATTTTCTTTCCAAAGTCAATACTGTATTGTGTTCCTTTAGTAATATGAGTTGTTTGTATTGAAACATAATCTTTTACACCACACTCCTTGCTAATGTTTCTTACAGCAATCAAACCAGAAGCTATGCAAAACTGAGAAAAGACATTTTTATGAGAATTTTTAAACATAAAAATGTATTTATGCAGGCACCTCCCAGGTACCAAGTAAAATACTGTTTCACGTTTAAAAAGGGCATAGTCATTAATTTCAGTAATTCATAAATCATTTCATCATCACTCTTGATCCTTACCTAATTTATTCAAAATTCTAATTACTAAGTATTTTTCTCAGATAATTTCACCATCTTTTGACTGTATCTCTCAAATTATTAATTAATTTAGAATATTAAAGTTGCCCTTCCAAAAATTATTGGAAGGTGAGAATACTAGATGTGATATATACAGAGCAAGCAATGTATTTTCTTTTTAACATGATAATCAGAGACATATAATGAATCAAAGAGAAGAATAATTAAATAAAAACATTTGAAGAAGCTAGGTGGGAAAATAAATGGCCATGTAACTGCTACAGTTAACAGAAACTATACTGGTATTTTTGAAAACTTTGGATATCAATCCAAGATTTCAGATATTAGACAGTCCCACGATTTTATAAAAATTTGTTTGGGAAAAAAAGGGTGGAAATAACAACATACTAAAAACATGAGCACCAATCTTGAACTATTCTTTCCTTTTGCTTTTGCTCTAGGAAATAACTTCCTAATCAATCTACTGCTTTTTTCTTCTCTCATTGTTACATCATGGTCTGCAGGAGTGGAACTCACTGGCTACAATAAAGCACATTTTCTCACATTGATAAAATACTAGACTAGTGGTTACATAAATGAGCTTGCATCCAGCAGCCATCCTCCCTGGAGCTCTGTATTTAGGTCTCTGGCCCAGATTTTCTCAACATTTTAGGCTGCTGTATATTTAGAGCAGAATACACATGAGTTTCAGAAGATAAATCACCTAGAATTGTTCTACATTGCAAAAAAAATGTTCAAATGTTTATCTGTAAAGATTTTCTTTAATTGTTTTCATGTCATTTTTTTACCAAAAAGTATTCCGGTGATATAAAATCTGTACTATATGGTAATCAAGCCTAGCTCTTAGATTAATTTTCACTACCTGCAAATTTTATCAATAATGACTTTGCTCTATATGTAGAAGGATTTTGAAATGTCATTAGGCATGTGCCAAAGGTAGTGGTTCTATATTTATTTTGGGCCTTTTGTTCTGGAAAATCTTTGCTATTTGAATTTCACATTGTCTTGGACAATTTTTGTATGAGTATGTGCAAAATAGCCTAATAGGTTTTTCCCGCTGTAATTGTAATAACTTGTCTAGGCTAGCTAGCAAGTCTTGTTAAAGCAAGTTGCTAATGAGATAAAGGTTGAGGTTTCAAACTCCCTTTAGACCAATTAGATTCACAATGAAGAAAAGACAGTTGGTAAACTTTTGTGCTTGAAACCCCACCACAAGCACATGATGTGCCACTTAAGTGAGACACATATGCATAACCGGAAATATAAAAACAGTCCAGATTAAAGGACCCCCAAAGAGGAAAGCTGTAGAACAATCCCTGGCATAAAGCAGATGTTTAAAAACATTATCATTGCAGAAACGAAAGCAAAGAGATACACCAGGGAAGAAGAGTCTGCATTTCTTCAGTGTGTAGAAGAAGGTATAAAAAGAAGATGATGTAATGATGGAAGAAGAAAAAATGGTCCTCAATAAAATATAGCCTTGTCTTTAAAACTTGTATGCTGTTTGGGCCTCTCTTTGTGGCTAGGCTTGGTTGTTATTTATTACACTGGCCATGGCTTCACCATCTTCCCTTCATGTGGTAACCAGGTATTGGGACCAGCCATATCTAGAGACCTCTTATCCTATATTTGTGCACATCCAACATGATTTTATATATATATATATATATATATATATGATTAATATATATGATTATAATATATATATATAATTCCATATATATATGGAAGCTGCTCAGCTTATTGAACTCATTTTTCTCCATATACCGTACTCTTTCAATCCATCCCATCTCTTTTTTTCTTTAATTTTAAAGAAGCTTTAGATTACATAAATGTTACATCAAAATTATAGGGGATTCTCATATACCCCACCTTCTCCCCCTCCCATACTTTCCCCCATTAACATCTTTCAATAGTGTGGTACATTTGTTACAATTGATGAACATATAGTGAAGCGTTGTTACTAACCGTGGTCTACAGTTTATATTATGGTTTAAGCTTTGCTCTGCACAATTTTATAAGTTTTGGCAAAATGTATAATGGCCTGTATCCATCACTGCAATATCATGCAGAACAATTCCAATGTCCCCAAAATGCCCCATGTTATACCTTTTCTTCCCTCTCCATCCCCTCAGGACCTCTGGTGACCTCTGTCCTTTAATCAATGTCACAAGTTCTTCTATTACCAGAATAATAATATGTCCACTTTAGTCCATAGTTGCATCCCTCCATTATGTTTGTTCTTTCCTCAGTATTGAGGATTTTAGGATGGTGATGCCCACTCTATTTCTGATTGAGAGGAGTCTTAGATCCCATGGGGCAGATGGATGGAATTGTCTTGCTTGCAGTTATAGATACTCTTTGTTGTTTTGCATCTCATCTCTTAATGTATTAATAAATTTATAAAACTTTTTTAAATTTAAAAATACATACAGATTCACAGAAAACTACTGTGAGGACCCAGTTTCCCTAAATGGTTATATCTTAATTATAGTACAATATCAAAAGCAGGGCATTGATATTGGTACAATGTGAGTGTGTATTTCTATGCAATGTTGATTTGTGTAAACACAACTTCAATCAAGATGCAGAGCTGCATCTTCATTACAAAGATCTCTCTTGTGGTACCTCCTGATAGTCCCGCCCACACCATGCTCTTCCTTACCCCTTGGCAATCACTAATCTATATTTGTCATTTTGAGAATGTTAAATAAATGAAACCATACAGTAATTGTTATTTTGACATTGACTTTCTACATTCAGCAAAATGTCCTTAAGATCTATCAAAGTCATTGTGTATGTCAGTTGCTCATTCCTTTTTATTGCTGAGTAGTATTCCATGGTATAGGCACCCGAACGTTTCTTTATCTATTCACCTACTGAGAGACGTTTGGTTGCTTCCAGTTTTCACTGTTACAGTCAAAACTTCTATAAGCACTTAATTACAGGTATATGTGTAAATCTAAATTTTCATTTCTCTGGGATAAATACCCTGGAGTGAAATTTCTGGCTCAGAGGGTAGTTATCTATTTAGGTTTTTATTTGTTTGTTTTGCTTTGAAGAAACTGCCAGACTTCTCCAGAATGACTATACCATTTTACATTCCCAATAGCAATGTATGAGATATCCAAATTTTTGTCAACATTTGATAATGTCATTATTTAAAATTTTTGCCATTCTTTAGATGTGTAGTGACAGCTCATCATAGTCTCAATTTGCATTTCCCTAATGATGTTGAATACCTTTCCATGTGCTTATTTTCTATCCATACATTATCTGATGAAATGTGTGTTCATGTCTTTTTCCCATGTTCTATTTGGATTGTTTTTTGATTGTTGAATTTTTAGTGTTCTTTATATATTGTAGATACAAGCATATAGTCAGATACATGGTTTGAAAATAATTCCACAGAGTTAGTAACTTGTATGTTTATCCTCTTAACATAAATTTTCACAGATCAAAAGTTTTTTACTTTGATGAAGTCCAATGAATTGATTTTTTTCTTTGATTCATTTCTAAAAATATGTTAACTTGCCCTAGGTACAAAATTTTCTCTTAAGTTTTATTCTAAAAGTTTCATGGTTTTGCATTTACACTTAAATCTGTGATGTAGAGTTAATTTTTGTCTAAGCTGTGAGTATTTGGTAGAGTTTTTATTTTGCCAATAAATATCCGTTTGCTCCAGTACTGTGTATTAAATAGACAGTACTTCTTTCAATAATTGATTCTGAATCCTTGTAAAAAATAGTTGGAAATCCTTATTTGGGTAATTTGTTTGGATTCGCTAACCTATTTCATTGATCTATGTATCAATCCATTCACCAATACCACTCAATCTTGATTGCTGTATAATAATTCTGGAAATAGGGTCGAGTGATTCCTTCCATATTATTATTCTTTTTCAGAATGTTTTAGCTATTCTATTTTCTTTGCCTTTGCAATTGTTAGATTTACCTCTAAATATTTCATTTTTAGCAACCTAAAATGATATTTTAAAGTTCAGTTTAAACATGTTTGTAACTAGTATATAGAAATACAATTAAATTTTGCTGGTTGCAGTGACCCTTGGTCCTTGGCTTGGCATATGTCAAGGCACATGGTGGCCTTCCTGGTCTCTCCCTTCTCTTCTGGTTTCCATTGATTTCAGCTTCTGGCTTCTCTCTTTCTTTTTTTCTCTCTCTGTGTATGAATTTCATTCTCTTCTAAAGGACTCAAGCAATAGAATTAAGATCCATCCTGATTAAGGTGGAGCACATCTTAATTGAAGTAACTTCTTCAAAGGTCCTATTTACAATGGTGCTTACACCCACAGGAATGGATTAGGTTTAAGAAACTGTTTTTCTGGGGTACTGTGGCAATTTGAAGCTTTTGTGGATCCCAGAAAATTCTATTCTTAAAGCTAACCCATTACCATGCATGTAAACCTTCTGTAGGTCGGACTTTCAATTAAATGACTTCAAGTAAGGGCCTTTTACTAGATTGCGTGACTCAGAATAAGTATTAATCCTTTTACTGGAGTCCTTTATAAGCAAAGGAATAAAATTCCACAGGTACAGACAAAAGCTGCAGAGAAGAGAAAAACTAGAAACAGAGAGGAGGCCTCCAGAGCCAGAACCTGAAATCAACAGAGCACAGAAGCTGAGAGGGGGCCACTTTGGCTGGAAACTGAAAGCTACTTGGCCCAGAGGAGAAGGGAGAAATAAACACACATCACCATGTGCTTGATAGCCCACAGCTGCAGCTCAGGGAGAAAGGATCTCCTGATAATGCCTTGGTTTGGACACTTGAATGCCTCAAAAATGTAAACTTTTAACCTAACACATCCCCATTGTAAAAGCCAACCCATTTCTAGTATATTGCTCCCAGCAGCTTTTTAGCAAACTAAAACAGGTACATACCAGAGAGCTTTATTTCTTTATACGACTCCAAGATATGATCAACTGTCCTTTCCTTCAACCTGAAGAATTCCTTTTAGCATTTTTCATATGGGAGGTCTCTTGATGATGAATTCTAATTTTGATTATCTATGAATGTCTTAAATTCTATCTCAATTTTGAAAGACATTTTTTTCTGGATATAGAATTCTTGGCTGGCAGTTTTTCTCTTACAGTACAAATACCTCTTACCACTGTCTTCTTCCCTCCTTGGTTTCTGATGAGAAATTACCATTTTGTCTTATTGAGGTTCCCTTTTTTAAAATATATTTTTATTAGAGAAGTTGTGAACTTACAAAATAATCATGCACATGTGTGGAAATCTCATACAACACCCATCCACCAACACGCCACACCCATGTGGAACATTGGTTACAGATTACGAGATAATATCATTAGACTATTATCACTAACTATAGTCCTTAACACACATTGGATATATTTTTCCCATAACCCCTGATTATTAACACAGTAGATCTTAGGCATTGATGCAAGAATATTAAAGAATTGCTGTCAACTATAGAACATAAGTTACATTAATTGTATTTTTCCCATGCTTCCCCACATTCCTACCACCCGGCAATAGTGATATACATCCATTCTAGTTTACAGAAGGACATTTTAGCGTTTGTACTATTAACCACAATTCTCATCTACCTCTGGGTTCACTGTGTTATTCAGTCCCTCGATTATTCTCTAGTTTTCTTTCAATTGACATTTACATCCCTAGACTGCCCTTTTCAATGACAATCCCAGTTATAAACCCTCTGTTAGTTTTATTCATTATAATGTGTTACCATCAACTCTATTAAGACTTTTACATACTTTAAGCATCAATAAGCCTTCTCAGCCCTCCTCTTATCTCCTAATAACCTGTACTCTATATATCCCTTTTAAGTGGCAAATCATTTGTCTCTTGCTGCTTTCAGAATTATTTCTTTATCTTTAACATTTGACATTTTGGAAATGATATGTCTTATAGTAAGTCTGTTTGGGTTTATACTATGTAAAGTTCATTGGGCTTCTTGGGTGTGCATATTCATGTCTTTCATTAATTTTCAGAAGTTTTAATTCATAATTTTCTCAAATTTTTTCCTTCTCCTCTCCTCTGTGGACTCCCATAATGCATATATTATCATGCTTCATATTGTCCCAGAGGTAGCTTAGGCTCTGCTCACTTTTTCCCATTGTTTTCTTTTCTATCTGCTCTCCAGACTATGATTTCAGTTATCCTGTCTTCTAGTTCATTGATTTTTTTTTCTCCCTGTTTAAATCTGCTGTTGAATGCCTCTAGTGTATTTTCATATCTGTTATTATGTTTTTCATCCCCAAATATTCTGTTTGGTTTCTTTCTAAAAAAAATTAACCCCTCCTTTTGTTCATGCATTGCCTTCTTGATTTCCTTAGTTCCATGTCCAAGCTTTACTTTAGCTCTTTGAATTTATTTAGGAGATTTGACTGAACATTTTAATTATTTGTGCCAATGTCTGTGTTGCCTCTGTTGTTGTAATTTCTTCTCTTGAATAAGCCATCACTTCCTGTTTCTATATGTCTTGTGACCATTTTTTAGAGTCTGGGCATTTGAATAATTTGGTTATTCTTGAAGAAAATGTCTACCTCTTACCTAAGGTTTTAGTGTAGATTGGCTGTGTGTTGAGTCTCTTCTTCAATGTTTGGGCCAGGTTATACTGATGATTTACAACAGTTGTGGCTGACAGGTCAGCTTTTCTGAGGTGTCCTTGAGCCTATATATTGCCCCCTGAATGTGGGTATATCTTCAATAATTCCCTAGTATGTGTGACTCTTCCCCCTCCAGGAGAGGATTTCCTTTACCCATTTTCCCTTCCTGGAGTTCTGGGCTGTTGTCTTTGTTTTTTTACAGTTTTTCTTCTCTGGCAGCTGTGGTCAGCTCAGCTCTACTCCTCCACTATGGTCTACTTTTCACTCCAGCTTTCAAACCTGGATCTGAGCTGTCACTCGTAGTTCCAATCCACCATTCTGTGTTCCTTTTCTGCTTCCAGTAACTTCCAGGTTAGGGGACCAGGAGCACACATTAGCTCTGTCCTCCCTGGAGCCAGATAGTGTTGGTGTATGGAGATACCCCATAATTTCATTTAGGTGCATCACGTGTTAGAGACTAAGAACTTGGGCTGGGAATGTGCACAGATTTCCAAAGGGCCACTGTGGGTTGATCTAGCTTCAGGGGAACCTCTCTCTACATGTGCAGACCCTGAAAATGGGTCTATGTGGCCTTAGGCTCTGTGCATGGGCCATTAAACCACAATTGCAGATGGATTGGTAGCCAGAGACCATGCTAGAATATGCCTGTGCTGGGGAGCCACAATCATGAATTAAACCAACTGCCTCATGGATCCAAGCATGAAGGAAGAGTGTGGACCAGTAAATTTGTCCTGCCATTCTCCTACTGCTTTTAACTGTGTGTATGCGTGTGCGTGTGCGCGTGTGTTTTACGTGTTCAGCGCATCATTCTCCAGGCTTGATTTTCCTCCAGAGTTACAATACAGTTGAAATCTGCCCTTTTATTTAGCTGTGTATAAGGAAGATCATTCTGGAGGAAGTCTTACACTGTCATCATGGTTATACCACTCTACCTGTACATTTTTGTAGGTGTTCCTTATCAAGTTGAGCAACATCCTCCCCTATTCTTAGTTTTCTGAGAATTTTTATTATAAATGGACATTGAATTTTGTCAAATGCTTTTTCTGCATTATATGATAAGATCATTTCAATTTTTTCTTTAGCCTGTGGAAATGATGGATTACGTAGATTGATTTTTGAATATTGAAACAGTCTTGCATCCTTAGAATGAGCCATAGTTGGTGATGGTATTTAACTTTTTTATATATTGTTAAATTACATTTGCTAATATTTTCTTAAGAATTATTGCATCTATATTGAAAATTGATATTAGTCTATAGTTTGCTTCATAGAATGGCTTGAGAACTATGGCCTTCTCTTCTGTTTCCTGGAAGAAATTATGTAGAATATCCACAATATTCTTTCAGTATTTTGTAGAATTCTCCATAAAATCATTTGTATTAGTCAGGGTTCTCTCAGGAAACAGAATCAACAGGAGATATCTGTCAATAATATAAGATTTTATAAGAGTCTCTCACGCGACCATGGGGATGCACATGTCCAGGTTCCGCAGGCAGGTTGCAAGCCAGGGGCTCTGATGAAAGTCCAATGAAAGGTCCTTGATGAGTTTCTGCAAGAAGTTGGCTGTCCAAAGATGAGCTGGGAAATTTTCTCTGAATGTTGAAATCACTTCCCCTTTTAAGGCATTCAAATGATTGTATAAAAGTGTCATCCATTGTTGATGCAATCTCCCTGATTGATGCAGATGTAATCAGTCATCCATGCAGTAAACTCACTGGTGATAGAAGTCCATAAATTCTCTTGTATTACAATTAGCCCAGTGCTTGCTGGATCTAACACCTGGACACAATTACCTGGCCGATTTGACACATTAGCCTAACCATCACGCCATTCAACCTGAAGATTTTGTTTTGGGGAGGTTTTAGCTATGAATTGAGTATACTTAATAGTTGTAAGGTTATTAAAATGATCTATTCT
The DNA here is from genome assembly GCA_029593785.1 of Cabassous unicinctus. Classification (NCBI taxonomy): domain Eukaryota; kingdom Metazoa; phylum Chordata; class Mammalia; order Cingulata; family Chlamyphoridae; genus Cabassous; species Cabassous unicinctus. The sequence continues at coordinate 14,625 of JAQZBX010013075.1, read as the reverse complement.
TCTTATTTGACTTTGGTAGTCTATTCTTTACACAGCATTGATTCATTTCATCTAATTCATGTAGAGTTGTTCATAGTAATCCTTTTTATCTTTTTTCATGTTTGAAGGGTTTATAGTGATTTCCCTTGCTTCATTCCTGATAATGATAATTTGTGTCTTCTCTCTCTTTCACTTTGAATCACATTTTTTTGATCAGTCACATTAGCGGTGAGTCAATTTTATTGACTTTTTCAAAGTACCAGTTTTTTGTTTTATTAAATATCACTAATATATTTTCTCTTCATATATTCTGCCCTTTATTACTTCTTTCCCATTGCTTACTTTGGGTTTGTTTTGTTCTTTTTCTCTAGTTGCTTGAGAAGGAAGATTATATTATTTACCTGAGATTTTTTTTCTTTTTAACATAGCCTTTTTTATTATGATTTTCCCTTTCAGTACTTCTTTAGCTGTCTCACAAATTTTACATTATACTTTTATTTTTATTCAGTTTGACCCATGGGGTTATTTAGAAGTATGTGTTTTGTTTCAAATGGTTTGGAAATTTTCCTGTTGTCTTTCTTCTACTGATTTCTAGTTTGCTTCAGTTGTGGCTGGAGAACATGTGTGTCTGATTCAAATTCTTTCAATTTTTGTGTTTCATTTTATTGTCCAGGATATGGTTTATCTTGGTGTATGTTCCATGGGAACTTAGAGAAATTGTGTGCTTTGTGATTGTGTGGTGGATTGTCCTATAAATGTCAATTAGATTCTTTTGTTTGATTGTGTTAATGAATTTTCTGTCTTTGCAGTATTTCTGTCCAGTCTGTCTATTAACTGACAAGGGAGGGCTTTTGTGGTCTACAACTATAATTTTGGATGTATCAGTTCTATCACATTTAGGACTGTTATGACTTCTTGGTGGGCTGATTCTTTATCATTACGTGATGTCCTTGTTTGTTCCTGGTAATTTTCTTTCTCTGATGTATGCTTTATCTGATAGTAAAATCACTACCCTGCTTTCTTTTGATTAATATGAGATATATTTTCCTTCCTTTTAATTTTATATATGTATATATTTTTAATTTGAAGTAAGTTCTATGTAGATTAGATGGTATAGTCAGCTCATTGATTTTTAAATTCTGATACAAGTAAAGACCACTTGTACTTAATATCACTTTTAACATGTTAAAGCTTAAATCTGACACTTTAATTATTGCTTTTTTTCTTTTCTACTTTTTTCTACCATCCTGTTGGTTACCTGAGTATTTTCTTTAAATTTCATTATGATTTATATATAGTATTTGTGACCACATCTCTTATATATAGCTCTTTTTTTTTATTAGTTGCTCTAGGCATTGCATATAGTCTTATGACAGTCTACTCGTGTTATTACTTTATCAGTTTGTGTGAAGTGTAGAAACCTTTTCTTTCCCCATTTACATTATAATTTTCTTAATTATTTCCTTTACATATATTGATAACCATATTAGACCTTATTATGACTCAGCCTCCAACATACTTCAATCCTCAAACATAATTTATAAAACCAAGTGGAGGAGAAAATTATGTTTTATTTACCCATAACTTTCCTTTTTCCATGTTCTTTATTCTTTCTCCATTATTTCAAATTTGTTCTTATTATTTATGTTTTCTGTTCTGAGAACTTACTTTAGCTATGTTTTTAGGTCTGCTAGAAACAAATACTCCTAGTTTCCTTCACCCAAAAATGTATTCATTCTGCCTTCATTCCTCAAGAATATTTTGCTGCATGTGTAATTCTGCATTGAGAGTTCTTTTCTTCCAGCACTAGAAATATGTTGTGCCACTTCTTTATGGGCCCCATGTTTTCCGATGAGAAATCCACTGTCATGTGATTGCATTTTTTTCCTGATGTGTAAGGTGTCACTTCCCTCTTGCTGCTTTCATGGTAATTTCTTAGACTTTCATTTTCAGAAGTTTGGCTGTGATGTTCATGGTATGGAGTTCTCTGGGTTTACCTTGTTTGGGGTTCTCTCAGCTGCTTGAATCTTTTGGTTTATGATTTTAGTCAAATTTGAAGATTTTCAGCCATTACTTCTTTGAATAAATTTTCAGCCTTATCTTCTTTCTGCTCTCTCTGTTAATTTGATGATAATAATATTAGATCTTTTCTTACAGTCTGAGGTTTTGACTTCACTTTTATTTTCAGTATATTTTCTCTGTCATGTTCTTTGTAATTTCTATTGTTCTATCTTCAAGTTCATTGGCTCTTTCCTTGTCCTCTCTATTGTGCTGTTTAGTTCATCCTCTCAGTTTTTTATTTTATTTTATAGTTTAAAATTTCTATTTAGTTTTTTTTTATCTTTAGTTACTTTGTTGATGTATTTTATTTCTTTGCTGAGAGTCTAGTTTTTGCATTTATTTCAACTGAGTTCATAATTGCTTTTTGCAACATTTTTATGATGGCTGTTTTAAAATATGTATTAGATAATTCTAAAATCTGTCTAATTAGATTTTGATATCGATTTTCTTTTCTCATTCACTTTGAGATCATCCTTGATTTTGGTTTGCAAGTCATTTATAATAGAAACTTGGACATTTTGGTTCATATTGTATAGGACTTTGGATCTTATCTCAAGCCTTATTTTAAAAGATACCTTATTTCACCACTTTGGTAGCTGAAGGGTCATCCCCTCATTACAAGCAAGTGGTGGTTCAGCTATAGTTTCTCCACTGTACCTCTGTTGATGCCCATCTGTAGAAAGACTCCATGTTATTATGCTTAGGGGAGTTTCAGGATCCCCATGCTGATACCATATGGGTGACAAAAGAGGAGCACCTTGTTACTAGTCCAAACATAACTTCCTTTGATACCCTGGGGAGTGGACCCTGAGTAGTGGTGAATGTCCTAATCTCTACTAGGGCTCCTCTGACACTAACCAGTGATGATGGAGAAGGTGGTTTATTACTGCCATGTCCAGGCTGATGTAAAAGTCCAGACCTCCCCCACAATCTCCACTGACAATGTGTGTGGGGAGCTTATTACCTCTCACTCAGCCATCTCTGACAGCACTCAGACAGAGATTTGAGGCACCTCATTACAACTTAGCAAGGATGGACATCTAGGCTCTCTACTCATCTTCAATGTTAGCCATGTGTGTGAGGTCACAGTTTTTGTCTGTGGTGTTTTATCAGAGTTGTTTAAACATTGTTTAAAATGAGCTAAGCTGTCCTTTACTTGAATCTTTGGCTAGAGAAAGCAGGTTTCTCCTGGGGCTTCTTTTGTCTGCACACAAGAAATTTCCAGGTGACCAACTTCTCGAGCATCCAGCCATTCTCAGTTCCCAAGGTCCCAGACAGTTCTCTTCTCTTCTTAAAAAGATTCTCAAGAGTCTACTTTGGTTTGTTCTATTTTTAATATCTAGTGTTTTAAGCTTTAATTAGCAGAGGGATGAGGGAAAGTACATCTATTCCATGTTCTTAGAATTGGAAGTTGATATTTTATTAATGTATGAATACTGAATTTCTCATGTTGTTCCCCTGCTAGAAAACCAAGGAACTATGATTTAAAGGATATGATAAAAAGTCATTAGTCTGTCCTTTAAGTTGCTGATAAATTGCTCCTATCTTGAATAATCATGTATCATAATTGTTCACTTCTCTTTAAATAACTACTCAAAATTCTCTACACAAACATTATACTGGACAATTTTTTCCACCATCTGTTTAAATCATGAGTTTGTTTTGGGTATTAAAATAATATACTGCTGGTGAAACTGATTTGAAAACTGTCTTATCTAATGCTAAGTAATATTCACTTTTTATTCTTAATAATAATAATTGGATTTACTCATTGTGGTTAATAATATTTGCCACATAGAAAAAGTGTTATATAATCTGTTGAACTTATTTGTTGAAAGTCATGAATGGGAAAGGGGAAACAGTAATAAGGGAAATTTTACTTTCAGCAATTACTTTTTTGATTGTGGTAAAAAGATATTTAATTAATTTCATTATTGTATGGTAAAAGCTGTAGCTCAGTGAAGAAGAGGCTCATGATAATGATGTATTTCCTTCTAGCTGTAAATAGTAGGCATAGATCTGAGACAATCGGGCATATATCTCCCTAAGGATCTGGACTTTGGGAGAAATTAGAGTGTTTCAACTTTTGCATTTATTTTGATTGAGAAGAAAAAACACTCTAATTTTCCCCAAAAGTAAAGCTTTCTTCTAATGCATTCCTATAACAAGTTTGAAGAAAGCTTTAGGAAAAGTAAGAAGAGTAATAAAAATCATGCTCCTGTATTCACTTTATTACAAGAAATAAGAAATGTTGCAGTGTTGATGAACTTTTCTTAGACCTGGTGTACTTAGAAAACACATAGGAATTCACTGTGAAGTTTAAATATGAGGCCAATGCCAGCATTTTTGAAGCAAAGGTAATTCTTTTGTTGTAAATTTCTGTAGCATTAAGAGTTTAGATATGACCTCCACTTGGCATGAGCTTCTGCCCAGAGCCTGGGATTTTATGTCATCCTGGATAGCTTAGTGTTTTAGAAATTAGTGTAATTTTTTGAAAGCAATATTTACAAGTTTTTGATTGCCAGGGTGCATATTAGAATGGATCATCCACCAACATGCCAGAATCCCTCCAATCACATTTTCCATGATGGAGTGGGGCTTCCTTGCTCATAAAGACCTGTAGTCTGAATCTTCCCTCTGGTTGCATGATGCTACCCCATAGTTTCTACTAGAAATGACTCTTGTTCTCTCCCACTTGCCTGGTTTGGGATTTCTTTCTAGCTGGCTCTTTTCTTACCACTCAGTGCACCCTCTGGGAAGTCTTATTGACTCTTTCATTGGGTGCTGAACTTTGCATAATGTTTCCTCTTGGGCATACATTTCCTCTAACTTAATGTTTAACAAATTATTTGTTGAATGACTGTGTCACCTTGCCCCTGCCTCACTTCCCAGACAACTCTGGGAACATTCTTTCACGAGCACTTTCTACCATTGTGTCTTCCCTCTTTTCTTTTCTTCATGTTTCTCCTTCCATCTTTTCACTGAGTTGAAACTGCTTACCATTTTTTATCACTTGCCTAATTTATGAAATTTCTTTTCCTGTATTTCAGGAAATACAGGTTTGGGTTCTCATAGACTTCTTTCTTCAGGTCCATTTCTACTAGTGGTGGGACATAAAATTACAAACCTTTTAGAAATATACAAAAGAAATATGGGAGCTGTTAATTTTCTGGTATTCTTACTATAAAAATGACTACTGTTCTAGAAAAATGACCAATGTGCCCCAAATTCCACTTTAAATCTGTTTGCCAGCTGGGATTCCAAAATTCAGGCATAAGAAATGACTTTTGGCCCCCACCCAGTACACCAGGTCTTCGCAGATGACAGTCCAATAGACAATTTCAACTGGTTCCAAATAAGCTTTTGTAGGGAACAAGGGACTGAAGTCGGACATCTGTGACTGGATCAGAAAAGGCCAACCTGACAGCAAGATGGATCAAATGAAGCCCTTTTGAAAAAGACCTAACTTAATTGTTGGGACAGATGTCCATGCATGGCCTGCACCTGCCATAATCAAGTGAAAAGACAAGTTGTTGAAGGTCAGTTTCTGGCTTATTTCAGAAATCCTGCAGGAATAAGAGAAAGGCAAAAGAAATGTCAAAATAATCAGCATTGCAAAATTTAGAAAAATTAGTCTCTTTATGCCTGCCTTTCTCTTGTCAACCAGCCCACCCAGGACATTTAGTGGTGTCAAATGTACAATGTTTTGAATTAAAAGCAATTAGACTTCCTACAGTTGAACATATAATAACACTTATGAAATGTGTCATAGCTCATAAACATGCTTTCACACACATGATCTCTCTTGAATATTCAAAAGAATCTGCAAGATAAACCAACACCAGCTTAGTGATGTGAGAAAAAAAAAATCACTTTACTATCTTTTTGCAGATTTTGCACAACTTTTTTGGTTGTTGCTGTGTACAAGGTCTAGCTGCACCCTAGCCTCTGGGCACATTCTATTGTTTCTGCCTGAAAAAAAATCTCTTTCCCACACTGACCCTCCGTTATTGGGTTGTTGCTTACTCATTCATCAGATTTCATTCCAGATTTCATTTCCTCCAGGATGCCTCTTTACTCTGGGTTAAGTTATTCTCAAATGTTCTTCCCCTTTTATCACACTTATTATAATCTATTGGAGTCTTTCTGGTCTGTCTCCTCACTAGACTACCCCTGTGCAGAAAGAATATACTCAGCTGAAGGAACTGTTCCTACCCACAGTAAACAGATGATAATACTTGTTGAATGCGTAAAAGACATAGCTGATTATTTATTAGTGTATTGAACACGTGAAAAACAAAACTCCTCTTCTTCAGCTAAAGCAAGAACTTCTACAACTTTAGAAGAACTATGGTTTCATTTTCTCAGAAGCATTATACCATCTTCCATTTTATCTAAAATTGTGTTCTAACAATAGGTATTGTTAGCTAGCTGGCAGACTCCTCTGGGGCTGCAAACTTATGAAATATACAAGAACTTATGTAAGTTTAAAAAGTTAAGATTATATAACCTGCCATCTTGGGAAATGAGTACCTATGTAAAATTTAATTATACAAGTTCATTTGTTTACTGGATACTTATAGCTTCTTTGTTAACATGGTAGATCTGTAATTGTTCCATAACTCTCGTGCTTTTCAGCATTAAGTGGTCCTGATTCATTTCCAAGTATTTTCATATGACCACAAGGTTGCATAGCCAGCATATGTTGTTTCTTTTTAATTTAGGAAATCATCAGGGTTATGTGTATGTTCACATTTTAATTACTTGGCAGTTTTGTTATACCTTAGCCTCTAAGTTATTTTCATGTAAGGTATTTCCAAGGATTTTGCTCAGAGTATAATAAAACAGGTCTTCTCACACTTACATATATATGAATCATCTAAGGATTGTTTTAAAAATACAGATTTAGATACAGGAGGTCTGACGAGAGGCCTGGGAGTCTGCATTTCTGATGAAATACTAGGATTGTCGATGCTGCCCATCCATGGAACAGGACTCCAGAGTAAATGTGCTCATCTATTCCATGTGCACTATATAAGACTTCAGATGGGATGATTCATGAGTTTAATAATAAAAATACATAGGGAAAAAGTTAGAGTGCTAATGCTTCAGATTATTTCCATTAATATGAATGAAATTTATTTTGCTTCCCCTAAAACACATTGTTAATCATAAAACAAGTCTTGTGGCATGAGTTTTAAAGCCAGGTTTCTTAGATTTGACCTCTGGATGATTGTCTCTTTAGTAGCCACATGTCCTTGGGCAAATTTGCTCTCTTGTTAAGTTATACTGGGCTAGTTACTCAAGCTCAGATCTCTTACCTGGAAATTGTTTTGAGGAAAATGGATAAATTCTCATAAATTACTTAGCATTAATCATGGGATATAGTTAATGCATAATAAATTATAGCTATTATTATAATCTTCCTTTAGAAACTGAGGAAAGTGGGTGGAGGAATCATCAAATCATAGGATTGAAAGAAATTTTAAGGGTCATCTAACTCAAACCTTCATCTGACATTGCTGCTCCCTCTTCCTGAGTGACTGAGAACACATTGCACTTTAATTTAATTTTCAGTAACTTTTTTCACATTCTTCCACTTTCCCGGAACTTCTGCCCCATGCCATGTTCTTTCATCTAGATTCATGCAGAAATGGCTTCATAGTTGTTTGATGTGCTGGTCTTTCAATGTTGGAACATTACTACCAGCTTTCTTCATGACTTTTCCTTTTCGGGTCAAAAGCACAGTCTCTGCAACTTAGAGTTTGTTTTGGTCCCAACCTCTTATGTTTGTTTATATTCTGTTTGTACCTCTTGACAGAAGACCTGGGCACTAAGCTTTGTTTCTGGAGTGGACTGACCCCAGGGGTGTACTGTAGCATGGGTTCCTCCAATGTGCCTTTTTTGGTGTGACCCAAGGCCATGTGGGCATTGATGGTGGCCACATCACAGCTGGATACAGAAGACACTCATCTCCATATTCACCCTTGTTTATCTCTTCCTCTACTCTTGGCTCAACCCTCTGTGCATTACAGTTTAGAGCTTCATAGATCCACTTGCCATTCTCCCTGTTAAACACATTCCTGTTTCATTGCACTCATGCCTGACCACATCTATTTGCATATTATTTGTCAATGAATTTGTTCTTCCAGTTTTGTGTCAAAGGTGAAACAAACATCCAAGTCCTCATGTAAGTCAAGTATATAAATACTGGAATGAAGAGTTCTAAATAGTTACAAATTATAATGGCCCAGGATACTTTAAGGCATGCCCATAAAATAATTTTAATAAAGTTATGATTAAATGAAGAAAGGACTACCCATAAAGGTTTTCATTTACAGTTTATTTTCCCATACAAGTGTTTTACTGTTACCAGGAATATTAATTCTTAGTGCATATTTATCTAATGGGAAATTATTTCATTTATAGCTTATCCAGTCTTGATTTTCTTCATTTCCATCCTGAGGCTTGATTTTTTTCTTAAGTTCTAAGTATCTTTTTCTTTCTTTCTTTTTCTTTTTTAACAAATTGATGAAAGAAAACAGACACTAAATTTAAGACTATTTTAGCAAATTTTGTGTGAGGGCTGGAAGAAGACAGACTGACATGATTAGGCATTAATTGCAGTTAGCTTTGAGATTGTCAATGGATTGCAATTTTTTCCTGCCTTCCACTTTCCCTCTTAACTATTGGCAGTAATGATAAAGAAAAAAATTGTATGGTATCACTAATAAGAACTAAACACAATGAATAAACTCATGGAGGTAAACTCTATAGTATAGGTTACTAGGAGATAGAATTTGGGTTGAGAATGGAAGCAGATGCTTAATGTACATACAATTTTTGATAAGGTTTATTGTAAAAGTGTGGAAATGAACAGAGTTCATGGTAACATATTATAGTGAGTATAACTAAAACTGCTGCCTTATAAATGTGATTGTGGCTGAAAGGACTGTAGTCTGTGGATGTAAATGTCATGTGAAAGGAAGCTAAAGAATAATCTAGGGAATGTACAACATAGTGATTTTGGTAGTGGATAAAGATTGTGGCTAATATTTTAAATAAAGCAATGCTCTTCTTTTACAAAGTGTAAAAGAATATGATGATACATTAAAATTACCACTAATATAATTTATGAACCATAGCTAACAGTAATATTGTAATATTATTGCAGCAATGGTAAAGAAGATATTGTATCAATTCTAATGGACAATAATAGGAGGGTATAAAGAAGTATGGGATTTTTCCTTTTGTATTAATGAAAACATTTAAAAATTGACGAGGTGAATGCAGAACCAATCTGTGATGAAAATGAGAGCTACTAAATGTACACTCTGAATAGATTGTACAAAGCTTGAGATTATATAACCCAGGGAACCCAGTGATAGAAGATGGACTGTGGTTAACATAGCAAATATGGGAACATTCTCTCATGAGCTATAGCAAATATACAATACTGATGCAAGCTGTTTATGGTGGGGTGATGTATGGAAGCTCTGTATGATGATAAGCATGTTTGTTTTGTAAGTTCACAACATTTGCTATATGCTTATTGTTTACGTATGTTCATGTATGAATGATATATTTCAACAAAAAATCTTTTAATGAAAAAAATTACTGGCTTTAACTTGGTAATTTTATGAATTTGTCTTCTAATTTTAATGACTCCTTCTGTTCAATGTTCTGAAAGTGTAGATGAGCCTTTATTATTTGTTTCTTGTGGTTATGTCAGTCAAATGAAAGCTAACTACATTGGTGACTGATGTTTTAGTTTCCTAGGCTGCTCAAGCAAATACCATGAAATGAGTCAGCTTTAACAATGGAATTTATATGCTCACAGTTTTGAGGCTTAAAGAAAGTCCAAACCAAGATGTCATTGAGGCAATGTTTTTTCCTCAAAAGTTGTTGGTATTCTGGTGCTGGCTGCCAACAAACCTTGGTCTTTAGCTTGTCAAATGACAAGGCACATGGTGGTCTCTCCTGGTCTCTTCTTTCTTTTCCGGTTTCTGTTGATGTTGAGCTTCTTGTTTCTTGTGGCTTTCTTTTCCTATATCTGAATTTCATTCTGCTTATAAAGGGCTCCAATAGTAAGATTAAAACCTATCCTGATTAAAGAGGGTCATAACTTAACTCAAGTAACTTCACCAAAATGTCCTCCTTAAAATAGGTTCGCACTCACAGGAAGGGATTAGGTTTAGAAACATGTTCTTTCTGGGGTGTATACAGCTTCACCATCATAACTGGCAAGTCCTCCTAGCTAAGAAAAACCTAGGGTAAATGATAGGTGGGGAGAGTAGAATCCAAAAGGGGTTGAGTTAAACCCAGGGAAAACGGCTTTCACATTTCAATGGGATCCACACACACAGTGATAAAAGACAGTTCCCTTTTATGATAACAAATGACACACCTCACTCCATGGCTGCTTCCTTCAGCCCACACCTAGAGGGTGAGAGTGACTTTCTGCAGATTTGGATTTGGGCTTGTCTCATGCCCAAGAACTAGACTGACCATGATCCCTGCAGGTCATTGACACAACCTCCTCTGCAGTGTGTGGCCTGGCATGGCTCACAGATATTCAGATGAGCTCACAGCAGGGAGGTCCATTGTTTCCAGGACCTCCCTTGATCCTTAGCTTGTCAGTGAGATGTAATAAAAGGACATGCTGTTTCCTTCGAATGACCACAACTGTTTCTTGCATTTCTCTAGTAGTCACTTGGGCATGATGGGTGTATCTGAGAAATAACTCTTGGAATAAAGACTCAGATGATTAACAGGCCATTTCTTTATCTGAACTGGGCATTAGAGGATGTGAGGTCTTCAAACTGGGAGATATTATCAGATCTCTTTCATCCAGATTTAATCAGAAACAGCATATTACTTCTTCCTTAATTTTTCCTCACACATTTGTTTAATTAGTGATTTTTTTTTTTACCTATTGAGTACATTACACATTATCCATATGTATAATATTGGTATTGGATTCTTGTGAATTTTCTTTTGTTTTATGTCAAATGAGTCATTCATTTTCTTTTTCTTTTCTGGTATATGGAGGACATAAAGTTAAATTTAGCCATGATTCAGAAGACAACAAACTTGCTTTTTGTTAACCAAAAGTTAAGTGGCTATGGAGGAGGTGGTCTCTATCATCCAAGCCTGCAAGACTGAGGAATCCTGAGTGCATGAGCCTTGCCACAGTGTAACTGCAGGGAAGAGCTCTGTGTGTTCTCAGGATGACATCCAAGGGGTCAGGCAGACTCCTACCCTTGAGAGCCACACTAAGTTTCTGAAATGAGAACTAAGGTGATTTGTGCAGCCTATAAAAGAGAGAAGTGGAAAGGCAAGCTAAGTGCAGGAGGTGTTGCTACCAACAGTGTAGACCTAAGCATAAATCTGTAACTCTCTTGGGCTGCTGGGTGTTAGCACTTAGAGATCAAGAGAACACCCCACCTTTCACTGCAGATGGAAACATACTGTGATCTTCTATACCATACATTAAAGTTCATCATATTCAACTTCACATCTTTAGTTTTGTTAAGATAGTATTTGTCAAATCTGTTTAGAAATACAGGCATAACTTGTTTTATTGCACTTCACTTTATTGTGCTCACAGATGTTGTATTTTTCACAAATTGAAGGTTTGTGGCAACCCTGGGTAAGCAAGTCTATCATACCATTTTTCTAACAGCATGTGCTCACTTTGTGTTTCTGTGTCACATTTTGGTAATTTTCACAATATTTCAAAATTTTTATTATTATTTTATCTGTTATGGTGATCTGTGATCAGTGATTTTTGAAGTTACTATTGTAATTATTTTGGGGCATCACAAACTACACCCATATAACAGAGCAAATGTTGTATGTGTTCTGACTACTCCACCAACTGGCCATTTGCTCATCTCTTTCCCTCTCCTTGGGCCTCCCTATTGTCTGAAACTCAACAATATTTAAATTATGCCAGTTATTACCCATACAATGGCCTTTAATTGTACAAGTGAAAAGAAGAGTTGTACATCTCACACTTAAAGACTAGAAATGATTAAGCTTAGCTGAAAGCTAGGCCCCTTGCACCAAACAATTAGCCAAGGTGTGAATACAAAAGAACATTTCTTGAAATTTAAAGTGCTACTCTAGTGAACACACAAATGATAAGAAAGTGAAACAGCTTTAATGCCGAAATGGAGAAAGTTTGAGTGGTCGGGATAGATGATCAAACCAGTCACAACATAAGCCAAAACCTAATCCAGAGTAAGGTCCTAACTCTCTTCAACTCTAGAAAGGTTGAGATAAGTGAGGAAGCTGTAGGAAAAAAAAATGTTTGAAGCAAGCAGAGGTTGGTTCATGACATTTAAGGAAAGAAGCTGTCTCTATAACATAAAAGTGCAAGATGAAGCAGTAAGTGCTGATGTAGAAGTAAGAGCAAGTTATCCAGAAGATCCAGCCAAGATAATTGATGATGGTGGTTACACAAAACAACATATTTTCAATGTAGATGAAAGAGCCTTTTATTGGAAGAAGATACCATCTAAGACGTTCTTAGCTAGAGAGGAGAAGTCAACACCTGGCTTCAAAGCTTCATAGAACAAGTTGACTCTCTTGGGTGCAGCTGGTGACTTTAAGTTGAAGCCAATACTCATTTACTATTCCAAACATCCTAGGGCTCTTAAGAATTAAGCTATATCTATTCTGCCTGGGTTTTGAGACTGAAGCTACTCCTGCTGAAGATACTGTGAACAATGGTGAAATGACTACAAAGGATTTATAATATCACATAAACTTAGTTGGTAAAGTAGTGGCTGGGTTTGTGATGATGGACTCCAATTTTGAAAGAAGTTCTACTGTGGGTAAAATGCATCAAACAACATTGCATGTGAAAGAGAAATCCTTGGTGAAAAGAAAAGTCAATCAAAACAGTAAACTTCTTTGTTGTCTTATTTTAAGAAATTGCCACCCCAACCTTCAGTGATCACCACCCTGATCAGTTAGCAGCTGTCAACACCAAGGAAAGAACCTTCAGCAGCAAAAAGATTACAAATTGCTGCAGGCTTAGATGACAGCTAGCATTTTTTAGTAATACAATATTTTTTTAAATTATGATATGTACTTTGTGCTTTTAGACATAATGCTATTGCACACTTAAGAGATTACAGTACAGTGTAAACATGACTTTTGTATGCACCATGTAATAAAAAATTGGTGATTCGCTTCATTGTGATATTTAATTTACTGTGGTGGTTTAGAACCCAAACCGAAATTGCTCTGAGGCATGTCTATAAGTGGGATGCATACATCTTTTTCTTTCCTGTGACCCTTAAAACACTTTTCTTTCTGTCCTCCTATTGAGCATTCATTATTTAACTTTTTAAGCATTATGATTGGTATGGTTTAATTACACAATAAATCTTAATTTATTACATGCACTTGTAGTGAATGTAATCTACAAAATCAAAAATTTATCAAAGAAGAGTAATCCAGAGATTATTAATATATATAAGGACACAATCAAGGAAATTCAGATTGCGGGGCATTCCATTGGACAAATGACCCTGTTTCTGCAAGAAATTGTGTGCAAGAAAAAGAGAAAAAAATTGTCATGGAGTAAAAGAAGTTTAAGAGACAAAGGAACCACATGCAATGTGTGTACCTTTTCTAGGCTGAGTCTCTACTTTTGTCTCTAAATTTGTGAACTTTAAAAAATTTTCATAATAAAATATAATGGAATAATATTAAAAAGAATATTATGAAAAGATCTCAACACTTCCTATTGTAAGATGAATGAGAAGCTAAGACCTTCAAAACATAAATGTTTTTAATGAAGGTAAAAGAGTGAGTCTGGAGAGATAAGACCTAAGAATGAGATAAGCTGGAGAGATAAGAGATAGGAATGAGAATTGTCTTCAATGTGAAAAACAGAAGTTGATTTTTTGATTTGGGGTTAAAAGAAACTGAGATCCTTGAAGCTGCAATTACCAACATATGCTTTTTTATTCCTTTCAAGATCATCATCATTATTTTTGCGTTATCAAAGATTTATAATTGCAACCTTGTTTTGGCCAGGTATAGTTGTCTCAGAAAAGCTATTAAGGGACCTTGGAACATATTTGTGTCTTTCTTGAAAAGCAACAGCTTCCTTTCCTGATCCACCACTGTCCATTATGGAATTTATGTCAGGACTTAGCATGTGATGGTCTGTTTCATCTAGACAATGTGGATTGATTTTTCTCCTCCTATTAAATTTGGTTAAATGCAAAGGGAAATCTCTGTTATCATCATGTCCTTCACATGCGTGTGTTTGTGTGATGGCGTTAGGGGAGTTTTTTTCCTAAGGAAGGTGACCTTCAAGTTCACAGCTGTCCTGGATCCCATCCAAGATACTTCATGCTTTTAAAGTACTCTCTTTATCCTATACTTCTAAACAGTTCATTTTCATCAGTTTTTGGTTTACATAATATCTCCAATCTTTGATTTTCTTTCATTTTAATCTATAACAATTAATTTAATCTACAACATTGAACAACTTCTGGTTATTTCTCCCCTTTCGCCTCTGCACCCCCCAAGACCGCTCTACTCTCCCCACCATCATCATTC
>JAQZBX010013074.1:0-40345 GCA_029593785.1 Cabassous unicinctus | reverse complement strand
CCACGGTGACTCCTTGACAATTTTGTTTTGTTTTTTCCCTAAGTACCGTTGCTTCATAACCTCTTTAAAACTATGCAAGCCCAAATAGTTATAAACCTTAGCTAAAAATCAAAGGAATGCTTGAAAAGTCATTCATATTTTATGCAAATTATTGAAAGGAAATTTGAAATTGACATTGTAGAGCTCATATTTCTGGATGTATTTGACATCAGATGTAATAAGAAAACAAGTTTTAAAAAATTGCATGGGCCACTATGTAACACTCCTTATGCTTCTTTTGATTAACAGATAAACTACTAATTTGACCTAGTCTGTTCTTTTGTTTTGTTGTTGTTACCGTTTTTGAAACGTTAAACTCTTTTCATCTTAAAAAGTGTTTTTAAGTATTGGTAGTTTGCAAATTATGCTCATTATGCAATATTTGCAGTGCTTCTACCTATATTTATCAGTATCATTCCATCATCTTACTCTAGTCTGTCTCATGTTCTTGATATGCACTGTTGTTGAGTACCTATTATATGTCAGGATTTATGTCACTTACTGGGAAATAAAAATATGTATAAGATATAGCTCCTACCTAGAAAGTAGTCGTGAATTTGAGAGATAGTTACGTAAGCAACCTTAAAGTAAAATAAATGTTCCAAAAGAAGTATTACCTATGGGTACCCAACATGGTAACTGCATCCTTTTAGGTATCCTTTTCTCAACAACTACATTGGCAACTTTCCTAGAGTAGGCCATATTTCTTTTCCATCTTTTTTGCCCCAGAGTAGGAACAAAAGCACAAGGCCTATATTGATAGTTCAAAATATTCACAGAAAATTAGGAGTTCAGATTTGTCAGATTTAACCAACATGCAATTTCCAGTGGAGACATAAATGCATATTTTGAACCCAAACTTCTTTGTGAATGGTTCCTTGTTCTTTTACAAAGCCTAAAATAAGCAGCTAGAGAAGAATGGCCTCTTCTTCAAATAATAAGCACCACAAAACAATAGAAGTTTTCAGATAAAATTCCTCCATCTATAAAACACCATAAATGGCTAATGATCATGGCCTATTAAGTAAAAGATATATGATTTAAGTATATGGATAAAATAAGATCTTTTAATGGTCTATACATCAAAATTATTGCATTTTTCCTTGAAAGAGTTCCATATTCTACTTTGACTATTTGTTTAGAATAGGCTAAAGTCAAGCTGTTTAAGATGGTGCCTCTGTATCCCACTGAGACCAGAACCACTACCCCAGCTGCCCTTCAAAACAAAAATGTAGCCAAGTATGCAAATACCCTCTCCTGCTGGGGGAGGACATGCAAGTGACCCTATCCCATGGCCAACTGGCAATTGCCATTTTGGCAGGTTCACTGATATTTTCATATTTTAACTGGAAGAAATGATAAAAATATTCTTCTTTGTTTCAAATAGAAATACACACACATGCACATACCATACAGAGACATTTTTGCACTTTTCTGGGTAGCTTGTTTTCTGATTTTATTGGGAGAAAGGCCTAAAGTTAATCAGCTCTGCCCTCATTACTGTAGTCAGTTGAAATCATTATAGTTGGCTGCAGGGGACACAAGGATAATTTGTCCAGCCAAGAAAAGAAATTAAATATTGCAAAACAGAATTCATACCATTGGCATATGATGGTAGAAAGAATCTAACCTTCTCAAAGTGTACACAAATGTTTTAGTTCCAAATAAGAAATTCACAAAGTTACATATTACTAAATTAAATTATAAGTGTTTTTGGTCTTTCAAAATAGTGGTTTGTTAGGAATGACACCATTTGTCATGAGCTTAAATTTATAGTTTTATTATTCTCCATATGCCTTTCTTTGTTTTGTCTTAACATTTAAACTCACTCCTTCCTACTTTGCTATAAGACATTTACGAAATAGATGCTCTTTGTAAGACTTTTAGACAAGCTCACATGCCTGAAGCACTAAACTACATTTAGTAGATATATAATAGGATGTTTTAATTTCTAACCTGAAGCAGCTCACCCAAAGATTTAAAATGCCATGAGAATCAATCTATTGTTGAATTGTGCCGTTCAGACAGACCCATTTAAGAATATGCTGCCAAATAAATACAAAGATTTTTATTGGACCAATCGTGATAATGCAAATAGCTATCTTTGCATTTGACCCAGCTCTGGTTGAGAATAAGCATTATTCTAGTCTTCCTCTTCTTAAATAAACAATCTTCTTCTATTTAAAAATAACATCCTCTGTTGTTGAGGAACACGGATGTGTTGCTGGTGTGAGTCCTTAGGAACCAAACTAGCATGATTTAGTAGATTCCAGCATGATGCCAATTGGCACCTGTCTCCAACCTGAGGACGGTGGGGCAGGACTCTGTCTGACACTTCCCAGTGATCTCAGATGAACCAGTCCCGAGTATGTGGTAGGTAAGAACACATTCTTGGAATAGACATGCAGCAGAGTAGAAAATATCACAAATAAGTTTCCTACTACCAAAGATTCCTCACAGCCTGTTAGGAAGAAGGTTGGTGCCCTCACAAAGATAATAGAAGCCATGGGATTCACAGGACCTTTAAAGTACAATAAATGAAAAATTAAGTTTGTGGCCTCAAATATGTCCACTAGTTGTGTGGAGAAAACTGTCTTCAAGGAATTCTTTATAAGGTGTCAGATGTCTGATATATCCAACTCATGGTTTCTTATAATCCTATTTCATGTTTGGATATGTCTTGTCCGAATGAAGCAGGAAGACCAGAATAGGAAATCCATGTGTCATATCACAGTCTGTTTCTTGTGGGAGGATGTTGAGCAGCAATGGCAGAGTTATGGAGGTTAATTCTATATCCTGAAGAAGAACATGATCCTCATGACAAATAGCAATCTTGGGATATGATGAGAGAATCCTTCCGTATGATCGTGGGCTGGCTTCTTTCCTCTGGAGGGCCTTCTCCAATCAGAAATGTGAAGATCCCAGACAACTCAAATTGTTGATAGAGTTGGTAAGGAAACAGAAGAGTGTCTAGACTCTCTGAATCCTGAGGATCTGCTTCTGACCAGCAAGGTGAGCTGGCACCCTCTAATGGAAAGGAATCCTCAATGCATCCTGAAGCCCCATTCCCCAGCTTACAAGGAGGAAGGTCTTTGGTGGGCTGATTCCTCCAAACAGCTGGCCAGATGGATTTGAGAAGCTGCCAGGAGAGAGATGCCTGTTTTTCCCAGGAC
This sequence comes from Cabassous unicinctus, assembly GCA_029593785.1. Taxonomy (NCBI): domain Eukaryota; kingdom Metazoa; phylum Chordata; class Mammalia; order Cingulata; family Chlamyphoridae; genus Cabassous; species Cabassous unicinctus. The sequence goes on along the minus strand of JAQZBX010013074.1, from coordinate 37,133 downwards.
CCAGCAGAAAGTGGCCTGAACTAACCTTTGAACAGCATCTGTCAAATACTTGCCCTATTTGTGTTCATTTTCTTCTTAGTGTTTCCAGGTAGGGTATAGTGCTGAAAGTACCCCTACCTTTTCTGGAATTCCTCTCCCTCAAGAAAATGCTTGAGTAAGAGCTTCCCAGCACATATTTCCTAAGTCTCCCTCCAGCAACCATGGGCTATTAACAGCTTTTCCCAAAGACCACGGAAGGGATGGGGATAGGTTAGACCCACTATGGCTTAGGAGCAGTTTGCAGTGCTGCTGTCTTCCACTTTGAGACTTGGATTAGAGTTGGCCATTACTCTTCATTTTTTCTAGGGGCTTTTAGAAACTTATCTGAGATGTAAGGTACCATAAGCCAAGGAGCACTATCTAGCTCTATTAGACACAGGAAGAGAGTAAGGTCAGGAGAGTTTCTGTTTCTGCTTTTACCTCCAATTTATGGACATGCCTCCCTGCTAGCTAAGGCATAACCTGTCAGGCCCCAGCCTCTGGGACCCTGGAGTTTCTGGTGGCCAAGGAGCCATCCTAAGTCATTTGGAAAGAAGCCTCAAGAACAAAGTTCCCTGTTTCATCCCCCTAACTGAGTGAGGAACATGCTGTTTTTCCTCTCTTACCTCCCCACCCCCAGAGAGATATTGGGGAGAAGAGGAGAACTTTCTTCCTGTCTTAATTTTATGTCCCAGGACCCAGCCCTCTACCCAGCTTTCTGCCCCTTCCCACCCTCTGGAGCTTGTGCTGTAGAGCCACCTGGTCTGAGGGACTGAGAGCCAGTCGCTTCCTCCCTCTAAGTATGGGGCATCTCTTGGGGAATTTTCTTTACAATGAAGAAAGGAGGGTGTCATATTTTCACTCTCCCAATCAAACATCCTTTATTTAACTTGCTATAAAATTAGTCATATAAGGAAACTCTGTATGGGTGAGTTATATTCCACATCTGTGAAAACCTTACAAATCAAACCATCTTCTCTCAATTTGTTTAAGATGCTTTTGTTGCCAGTGGAGCTCCAGAATGAAGCCTCCCTTGTGTGAGTGAGTGAACACCACCTTGTAACTCATTACAGCTGGGCACATTTACAGAAACCAGAAGCAAGCCAGGCAAGAATGTACTGATTAATTTATTTTTGTTTTTAAAAGGGTGAAGTGTGCCCGGCACCAAAATAAAACTTACTGTGTATACAAAAATAAAAAAGAAGAAAAGAAAAGAAAAGTAAAAAGAAGTAAGACATTCCTTGAATGCTTTCAATGACTATACTTCCCAAACATTCACATAGGTCCCCCATTGAATTACATGTATGTAGCCAAATTTTAAAAAACAATCAATGTGGGAGGCTGTCATGACAAACAGATTAGAGCTGAAAGTATGAGTATCAAAATCATATATAATTTATCATACATGGAACTTGATTTAGTGGTATTTCACTGGATTTGCAGCTAGGAGTCACACCTACTTGGTGTGGTAACTTCAGCAAATCTTTTTTCCCCCCTGAGATTTGGCTTTCTAATTTTTATTTCCTTCCTTCTTTTATCTCCCTCTCTCTTTTCTCCATTCTTTCCTTATTTACTTCTTTCCTTCTCTCCTTAACATATAGTTATTTGGTAACACCTGTGTTCTAGGTGCTAAGGGGAGAGCAGAGAACAAGCCATGTCACTAAAATCATTGCTTTCACAGGGCTAACATTCTAGTACAGAAAGTAGGACTGTGAAATAAATGTGATATTTGATGATAAGTGCTGTGGAGAAAACTATAGCAGAAGAAGAGAATAGAAAATGCTGGAAAGGGATGCTTGCTATTTTATATATGATGATGAAGGAAGTCTTTATTAAGCAGGGTGACATTTTGGCAGACCTGAAGGACGTAAGGAATGAACAATAAGGCTGGCTATACATCTGGTGAAGCTCCATTCTGGGAAGAGAGAACAGAATAAAAACATTTGAAGTTAGAGATTAGCTGGTTGTGTTCAATAAACAGAAAGAAAGTCAGTGTGGATGTAGCTGAGTGAGCTGGGAGAAGACTGGGGACAGATAATGTAAAAAAGTTAAAGGCATATAGAACTAAGTGGTACAAATTTGTGCATAGTCTGATAGGTTACTGTGATGACTTCAGGCTATTGAACTCTGATTGAGTTAAAGTACATAAGTGGATTTTGCAAATAGGAGTGACATGTTTTAAGTAGATCACCCTGGCTATTATACTTAGAATACCCTTTACAGGCGCAGAGACAAAAAACATGTAAAACAATGATGGTCTAGTCTAGGGCCATTGCAGTTTAGGTGATGAGAGTTGATTAGATTCTGTTTGTGTTTTGAAAGTATATTTATTCTACAAATATTCTAAAATTTTCCATCTCTAAAGATTAAATGAGACAATGTATGTGAAAGCACTATGTATATGAAGGCATCATTGTGAAACAAATTACTATTCTATTGGCTCATACATTATGTTAATTATTGTTCTTACACTTTGGTGGAGAACAATTGTAGATGCATATACCAGTCACTTTCTTAAAAGCAGACAAAGGAATCTACTCTAGCCAATTTAAGCATAAGTAGGTTTAATAAATGATATTTTTTACACCACAGGATCTCCACTCTTACCAGAGACCCTGTCAAGACCAAAGTAATCATGGATTCGGGAGTGAGAGATAATACTTCCTCCACATCATGCCCGCTGTTAGATCGTTTTAGCAGAAATGCCACTAATAAAAGTACTCACAGCTTAACTTCTTTGATTTTGTGAACTTAACATCAAGAAACTCTGACACAGCTGCCGTACAAAAAGCAGATGAATCTTCCATCATATGACACTTCTTTGTGCACACAACTGCCATCTCGGTGGCCCGCTCCTTTCTCCAAATCTGACTCAAGGTTCAAGTCCACACGCAGAATTTTAGCTTTAAGAGAGTCTGAGATGCAAAATGTTTAGTTTTGCACCTTCGAAAAAAAGTGGATTAGGTGCTGAATAACTCAACCTTTGTTTCTTGTCATAAATCAGAATAAAATTTATGTCTTCCAACACTACTTACTCTTTTATATTAAGGACCAGGAGATAATAAGACTAATAACAGAAACACTGTTGAAATAAGATGCATTAAGACAAATTAAATTGTTTATTTGAAGTACATTTTCTTATTTATGTTACCTAAATTTTCCTAGATGATGAGTACAAATTGTGTTTCTGTACTATTAAATCTGAATTTTGCTATTTCTATGCACTTACATGTCACACAAAAGCTCCTCCTTCTGCAACACTCTCCACAATATTTCTGGAAGTTCTTTAGAGAGTATGGTCTATCTACTAGTCATTGTTCCCCTTTTCCACAGGCTGCTCTGATGCCACCAACTTCTCTTCTTCTGTAATATCGATTCCTGCACCCAGACCAACAGGAGCAATTAATATGCCTGCACCCTGAGAGCTCCACAGCCTCTTTCAAAGTGATAAGGTCAGCTCTGTTCCATCTGCTTTACATTCCAATTTTGTGGGTTTTAACAACATTATTTCTGGAACCATTAAAGACTTAAAGAGATTTGCAAGACTGCTCTTTTAGTTTATAGTTTGTTTCTTCCCAGGAAATACAGATATGTCATAGCTGAGTTGAAATGGACTCAAGTAGAATTCCGCAATCTATTCAGACATTGTTAGTGAATTCAGCTTATTTCACATGAAACTTCCTACCCTATGAAGAGTTCCCTCAAGGGACTCCTCAAAGTCCTCCTACAAGCTGGCATACATCATCTCCCTCTTGCTGAACTCACCACCCTACCAGCCGTAGCAACAAATGTCTAAATCATAAATATGGACATAGATAGGATTTTGCCAATTGACTACTAAGCCCCATGTAAATCAGTAAGGCAAGTTCATCCTTGGGAATAAAAGGAGCACCAGATGTGTTTTAATCTGAATTGTGGCTCAGCCACCTTATAATGACCTAAATTGGTTTTGGCCACATTATTACAATTGCTATTACCCTGTACAGAAATACTACAGATGAAGACTAGTATTTATTCATTCAAATATTTGAGGCACTTTATTTTAAATAATCAATATTTTGGGGGCTTCTTGTATATACTTCACACACATTCCTATTAAACTTTAATTCAAAACACTCTATCAAATGCTCCGGGTTGCTTCATTTTTCTCATCATATCATTTTTACCTCGTTCATTTCCTTTTTGAGACTGATCTAATAACAAACTAACTAACTAATATTAACTGTGATGTTTAATTTTATGTACTACTTTGGCTAGATTACCAGTCCAATTTTTTGGTCTAATAGTGACCTTAATGTTTTTGTGGAACATTTTATAGATGGGATTACCACCTACAATCAATTGACTTTAAATAAAGGAGATCACCCTTGGTAATTTGAGTGATCCTCATCCAATCAGTTGAAGGCCTTAAAAAGAAAGAACTGAGGGTCCCAGAGAGAAGGAGAAATAATAACTCAAGACTACACCATCTATACTTCTCTAAGTTTCCAGCTTGCTGGTCTCTGGTATATATTTCCAACTGACAACTTCAACATCAACTCTTACTGGAATTTCCAGCCTGTAGCCTGCCTACAGATCTCACACTTGCCAGCCCTCATAACCTCACAATCATGTGATCCAATTCCATGTGTGTGTGTGTGTGTGTGTGTGTGTGTGTGTGTGTCCATATATCCTGTTGGTTCCATTTCTCTGAGAACCTTGACTGATACACTAACTGACAAATACTTATTGAACATTTTTATGTGCTTAGAAGTGATGATATTTTATTAATAAAAGTGGGTGAGTTTATAATGTGTGGCAGAGGAGAAAAGAGTTGTTTGAACTGGATGGTGAACCTGGGTGGTAAGGAAGAGAATTAGCCTTGTTCAGCTAAAGGGGAAAAAATGAGCAAACTAGTTTCCTACTCAAATGATAGAATGTTTGAATTATACACAAAGGATTTTATTATGTTGGTTTTAAAATAAAAGACTGATTGGCTTCTAGTTACAAACACAGAAATGTGGCTTAATTTATTTCCTTGATGTTCTCCAAAATTATGTATTCTTTCTCTACTTCTTTTCTATGCTAGTCTGTGATTGGCTAATTTGAGACTCACCTTGTTGAAGGTCTATAAACTCCTTGGTAGCAATAGTTGCTGTTCCTTTGAGTCATTCATCAGAAAAAGTTCAGTACTTTTGTTTGCTGTTTCTTTGTTTTAAGTATACTTTCCTGGCTATTTTTCCTGTATATTCTGATTCAGTAGGTCTAGGGCAATTTCCAAGTATTGATATACTTCTAATGTTTCCATTTGTAATGCTGATGTATACACATTCCTGTCAATGATGTCTATTGGTTTCCAGAAAACTAAGGGAAAAAAAGTAAAAGTAGCCAGGGTCTTCTCAAGTTATACTCTTTATGTCCATTCTCTTAATATATTAAAAAACAAACAAAAGAAACACCCTGTGACTTTTACTGACTCTGAGAAGAGGAAATATTCCACATATATTTCCTCAAATGGACATTCAAATCCTAAATCATTACTGGTTTTCTATCACCTTGGCATCCTTATTCTTTAACTTTTTAAACTCTCCAGTACTTGAGTTTCTCAATGCCCTTCATTTCAGCTGTCCTTGACGACCACAGGCAAAGCCAAATGAAGTCATCCATCTTAAGAAGGGCATTGTCTTCAGAGACAAGTCATCTCCCTGGAACAGGAAAAAATCCAAGTGTTTTCTGATCTTTTTGTCCTTAGCTGTTTCAACTATTAATTATTTGTGAAGTGTTCTCTTTGTACTCAAATTATTTGAGATACTACAGAAATTAGTTCTAGCAATACTGTTGAGAATGACTTCTGAATGACTGTTTATACAAATATTTAATGATTAAGTATTCTCTTCCTATCATTTTCAAGTTGTTGATAAATATATTTATAAGTCTATGTTGGTATCTGTGTGTGTGTGTGTGTGTGTGTGTGTATATATATATATATATATATATATACTTAAAATGGGAATATCTATACATACAAATAGATGGAAGTACATCAATACCATTATATCAACACACACATATATATCCATATAAACATATATAAATGAATATAATATATATATATACATACATACACACATATCTCTGTATAGCCACAGTGGCTTCCATGATATCAGACATATAAGAATGCCCAATTACCAAATACTGAATAAATACATCAATGTATAAGTGAGTGATTAAATTGATTTAGATGGTGCTGACTTTCAAACACATACACACACACACAAATTCAGAGTACACAGTGCCTACTGTATTTGGTATGAACATGCTCTGTTTTTGGTGCCATGCCAAGCAACCTTTAAGGGACAGTGAAAGGATCTCATATATATGTGCAGAGCTAGATCACGGAACATTTTCAATAAATACTTGATGAATAAGACTGAATCGACTATAGAACCCTAATAAAAAGGCAAAATACCAACTACTTTGGAAATACAGTTTAAAAATATTTAAAAGATAATTCCCATGGTTAAATAAAATGCAGATTTTATGATTTTGCATTAACTTGGGATGGATACTTTGATAAACTCTACTTTGAAGGACAATTATTTGGTAGAAAATTTTAATAAAATTTTATGTTTCTTGGAATATAGAAGAAAGCATAGTTTGTTTTATAATGCCTGGTAGTTTAAAGTAAAATTAAGGTAAATTATTTAATTAATTGCCCATTGCTATTATGGACAGAAAAATGTGCCCTACACTCCTCCAAGATGTCCATGACTTAATCCTCCAAGCCTATGACTATGTTATCTTATATGGCTAAAAGGACTTTGCAGATGTGATTAAGTTAAGGATCTCAAGATAGGGAGCTTTCTTTTTTTTGGCTTACACAGGTATACCCAATGTAATCACAAGGGAGGGCCAGGGCTAGAGAAGATGTGATGACAGAAGCAGAGGTCAGAGTGATGCATTCTTGAGCCAAGGAATGTGGGTAGCCTTGAGAAGCTGTAAAAGGCAATGAATGGATTCTCCCTTAAAGTTTACAGAGGAAAGTAGCCCTGCCAACCCCTTGATTTCAACTCCATTAGATATATTTCAGACTTTTGACCTACAGAATTAAAAAGATAATACATTTGTGTTGTTTCAAGTCAGTATGTTTGTGTTGATTTATTATAGTAGCAACAAGAAACTAATATACTCCTTATGTGCCTGAATTTCTGGCATGACACCCCAACCCAACATAATGCCTGTAAATGGTTATGAAAGGGAAGAAGTGATCCTTCCCAGAAAGTTTAAAATAATCCTACTAGCAAACTCAACTTTGCTTTGAATACCTAGACTCAAGAAAACATTTTAATTACCATTTTTCTTCAGATATAGATTATCATCAATTGTAAGACACAGCATTATTTTGTTTACCAGTAAAAAGTGAAGGAAAATAAAAGGTCCACAATGGGAATCACTGCATAATAGAAGATTCTGTCCAGTTGTGTAACTGGACAACTGTGTCACCAAAGACCAATACTCAGAGCATAAGTTTCATGAGATATAAATGTAACAACTAGAAAGTGACAACAAGGAAATTTGGAAGTCTCTATATAAGCACTAGGAAGAAGAAAGAAAATGAATTTTCTCCAGAAAAAATAAATTACAAGCCCAGAATCACACCATGAATTTAAACTATCAGTGTAATACAAAAATTTCTTAAGCCTAAAATTTAAAGTGAGGTCAGGTTGGTAGCTACCTCACCCCATAAGTGACTGGCATAAATAAACGCATTGTTTCCAGATGAAAGGAAATTCATTCCAGGCCAACAGTGATTATAATATGTTTCATGGTTGTGAAAGGCAGATTCAAAGATGCTAAGATGTTTTTAAAAATTACATTTCAGGAACTTGTAAATATAGTTAATCTGTTTGTTATATTCTGTGCTTTTCTGGGAGAGCTGTCTTGCTCATTTCTAAGATGAATATGATAATAAATGAGAAGTGTGTGTGTGTGTATGTATATATTATTTATCAACAGCAGTCATCAGGTTATCCAATGATCCAGCATTTTCCTAATTTAATGGACACTTCTCCGTTTTGATCTCTATGTAGCATTTAAAACACTCCCATTCCATCTGTCTTGAAACTCTTTTTCTTCTTTAGTTTCTCTAACCCTTCTCTCTTGTTGACATCCTCCTATTTGTCTGACCATTTCTGAGTTTTCCTAATAATCATTCTCCATCTGGTCTTTAAGTATTATTGTTCCTTAGAGTTCTAGCTTCAGCCATCTTTATTTCCATTCCACATTATGTAAACTCACTACTCCAAATTTTAATGAAACTCAAAACTCAATATGAAAACCTTTTTCTAATTTTCTTTTAAAAATCAAACAATATTTCAGAGTAGCTTCAAATTCAAGCATTTCTAAATTCATCCATTTCAAGGCTATTTCTTGTCCTGAAGGTCTCACCACTACCACATTTTCATAATTGAACTGAAATGATCCAACTGGTAACCTCAAAGTAGTTTTATTTGTCCTTTCCTTTCTTGCTTTTATAATTAATATACTGAAAATTATAATATTGTTTATTAAAAATATTTCTCTTATCTCTCCCTACATATTATGACATCATCACTCATTCCCAGACTATTACAATAACTTAAATGCTCTCTCTACCTCCAGAATAACACCCTTACATATATAACCTACAGTACTGACCAAAGGTATCATTATAAAAGAGATCATAGCATATCACTTCCTTTATTAGCTCCCCATGACTACTTAGTTAAGTCCATTTCCTTTCCAATTTAAATTTTTTTTTTTTTTTTTTTAGTTAGACCAGTAAAAAATGTATTTGTGAAATGGGGGAAAGAACAAAGCTTCCTGAGAAATGGGAGAGAAAGGTGGAAATACACACCAAGATTTGGTGCAGCCCTTCTAGGAAGAGAGCCTCTCATTTGCTTTTAATGCCTCTCAATGGCCCATTGCTCCAGCCAGTACATGTCAGATGCTTTCACCCTTCTGGAACTTTGTTGAAACTATAATCTTTCTGAAAGGTTTTCTTCATGATTTTTCCTGCCTGTTGAAATTTTACTTAATTTGCATGAACCAAACCATTTTAGAGAATCAGTATATTACTGAATATATTCTCTAAAAAGCTCTACATGATCTTCTAAGTCCTAAGTAACCACCCCCTATCCTGTTTTCCCGTGGCACTTATTAAACTTCTTAAAGTTTGAAGATTTCCTAAGTCTGACTCCTAGAAGATTCTTGTGTCACTTTTCTCATTATTAGATGAATTCTCTTGTATTCATCTTAGCAGATAAAAATGACATGTGGAAAGTGGATATTAAAGAATATTTTGTTTAATTGATCCATGTTTAAATGGATATAAGTCTGGGCTCCTCAAACTTTCAAACCTGAGAGAATTACAGTGCCATTGGTGAAAATGGGAAAGGTAGAGCAGCCTCTATATGAGAAATGATGAGTTTGGCTGATGTTGGATATCCGTTGAATACATCTTGGCAGAATTTAAAAATCATCCCTGAAAATGTGAGGGTTGAATTTGTCATATAAAATCCCCAGGGGGAGAATATAAAGAGATTAACCAGAGACTCTTCACAGATATTTGGAGAAATGATTGTGAGATCTAGAGAAACTCAAGAAAAGGAAAATCAAAAGAAAGATAGGGTGTATCTGGTATAGGATATAAATTTGATAATTATTGACTCACATCTTAATTTTGAACTAGAGAATGTAGATACCATGAAATTGGAAATATAGACTGCTATTTTTACAGATATACATGGGCAATCTATTTTGCATTGGAAATATTTTGACAAGCTTCAGTTAAAATACATGGACAGATTTTTTTTAATTAAGAAAAGGTTTTGGGTTTTGTTTTTGTTTTTGTTTTTCTACAATTCTCTGCTTTAGGAACTGATGCAGAAAGAAGGAGAACATTCTCTTCATGATCTTGGCCTTATTTTTTCCCTCTTCATCTAGTTTAATTCTCATGTTAAATCATAACATTTAGCTGAGCTGTAATATTCATACTTAACATGCAAACCTAAAATGCACATTTAATGGGAATGAAAATTTTAAATCATATTACTTTATGATGCATGATTTAAGAGCTCCATTCCAATTAAGTATATGTATAAAGCCATAATTATTGCTAGTCTGCCTTTCTATTTATACTTTTACCACTCCTCAAAAGGCTTAATGAGTTTATTGGATAATTTTGAGAGATAGGACTTAAATCTTACAGCTTCTTTATTTCATTTGAAATTCTAAATACAACATTTTGTCTTCTGTCTTTGGTTACATGATGTATAACACAGTTAATCCATCTTCTCCTGATGATAATTCTGGTCTTTACTTAAAAGATACCATAATTCAAGCACTATAAATCTAATCAGTAGTTACTATTTTTTCCCCCTAGGATATGACAAGGCAGCTAGAAAGTAACTGATGAGTTTCTATCACCACCTGCCAAAAGCAGAGTAGCATTCCTCTATGGCTCTCTTCTTAATGGGAAAATGAACAGGTTTAGTACATCTCTGGCTAATTTGGGGCCAAATTCATCTCTTAAGAATTTGTGCTTCCTTTTAGAGTGTAAATTCTGAGGCAGTTACAGTATGACAGGTGGAAAGCACAAGGAAAAACCACAGCTGCATTCCTTCTTAAACGATGCCTATAAACAATTGGACATAACCTAGGTTGTTTCTGTGATCTTACAAGATGGGGTTGTCAGCAAGTCATTGCTGTGCTCTCCCGGTGGAAATGCCCGGAAGACAGAAGCAACGTTTTACATGTTCCCAAACTGTAAAATACAATGTGTTCTTACTTGCTGTTCCCAGTGACCTGCCAGTGTGGAATTCTCATTTGCTTCTTATGGGGGTTGTGGTCAGCATTTTTATTTTTGAAATATGTCACTGTCTCCGCTACACACAAAATCTTATGATTTACTGATAATCAGTATATTTTAGAAAGTAAAATGTTCAAAAGTCCAGAGAGCCATACAATTTGAAGATAAAAACCAATATTATACTCAGCAGAGCAACATATCATTATGATCTCATGAAAACAGATGCCACTTGAAATTTTGAGTAGTACTATAATTATATATAAATGCTTAAATTATTAGATACATTCAATGAAGTTTTAAGTATCTGGTTTTATAACAGAGAAAAATATCGGTGTACTTGGATATTAGAGAATACCAAGATATTTAAGGGTTAATACATACATTTGAGATCAAGGAAAAATGACAGACCCTACAAGTAAATGGAAAGCCTGCTTTATAAAGTAAGGGATACACAGCAAATTGGCAAAATAGCTTCTTCATTCAGTTTAAATTTGCTAAAATGTTGAACATTCTTAAATAATTATTTTATGTGCTTTTTTTTCCAGTGGGATTACTGATCTTGGACTCCTGTAAACTAAGGTGGGCCTTTTCTCTTTCTTTCTAGCTTTTCCAAATACAAAATTATTATTAAATTATTTAAATTTAATGTTAAAATTGTCATTAAAATTTTAATATCCCACAATATGTCATATGGGAATGTCTAAATTCTTTAATGTGTAAAATATATCCTTCATATTATAAATGCTGCATAACCCTCCTGACTTTTATTTTCTCTGTAACTCAATCCCAAATATAAGTTTTTTGAACTAAGCATATATGTCTGTGTCTGATCCTCACAGCAGCAGAGCCACTTTTACGCTTCTTTTGGGGGCATCTTAGTTCTTCAATACTCAGAGCATAGAATATTACTTTGGGAGAGCATTATTTGACCACATGTCCCTTCCCCAGTCTGATATATGTGAATATCAAATGCATCAGCACTAAACATCCTGTGCCTGTTTCTACTATTAGCATTTATTGAACTGCACTGAAATCCCGTATTTGTCTACATCTTTCCACTAGAAATAATTTTGAGGCCATGGATTATGTTTTTCATCTTTGTATCATTAATTCCTAAATTTAATTTTGGAGGCCACCATAAGCTTGATACAAATGCAAAAAAATTAATATCACAAGAACAAAAACAAACAGAACACTCTCATTAACATAGGTGCAAATATCCTAAACAAAATACTGGCAATTAGAATTCAGGATTGTATAATATTAGAATCTATCATGACCAAGTTGTATTTATTTCCAGGTATGTAATGGTGCTTTAACACTCCAAAATTAATCAGTGTTATTCACATTAACAAAATAAAGGATAAAAATTATAAAATCTTCTCATAAGCAGTTCATAAAATTCAACATCTTTTATAAAAATGTGTAGAAAATTAATAATAAAAGAAAACTAGCAATTTTTTAATGTATCCACAAAAACCTACAGCATACATCATATTTAATGGTGAGATATTTATTAAAAGACCTCCCGATGAGATTTCTTATCTCCTGATAAGGAAGTCTACGATGACCACTTCTACAAAATATTTAACTTGAAGTCAGAGCTTATGTAATAAAACAACATTAAAAAAAAAAGGTGTAATGATTGCAAAGTAAGAAATAAAACTTTCATTTTTTGCAAATATAAAAAGTAGGAAAGCATTTACAGATAAGTATTAAAATCATTCAATTCAGCAAAATCATAGGATACAAAGTTATATATAAAATTAAGTTTTTCTGTATCATTTAAAAATTAAATTTAAAAAATACCATTTACAGTAGCCATCTAAAGCATGAAATATATATGAATCAGTCTTAGGTAATCTGTGCAAGACCACTATATGCTCAGCGCTTCTTTTTAGGAACTGTTACATCTTGGTGTCTCTCATTCTCCAACTCTGCTGTTTAGAAATCAACAAATGTCTGACTGACTCACCTTGATTGGTTCTCCAATTTCTTAAAAGAGATGTGATTTTATTTGTTTGCTTTGTGTTGAGTATATTTTCCAGTTTTTCTAGTTGTACTCTGAGACAGATGGTCTATCAAAAGCTGAATTGCCACAGTCAGAAGCGGAAGTAAAAAAATGTTTTCTAGAAATTTCTTTCATACCAATAGAGATTTTTTCTCTTTCTATATACCTATCATAAAAAGGTTTGTTAATGCCTAACATGAGAATATTTAGTAAAATACCTTGTATTTATCTTTTAAATAAACAAGCAAATTGTGTAAGTGGTAGATTTTTATTTGAGTGAAGGCTATTAACAAATTATAAATTAAATATTTTTCATACTCGTTCACCTATGTGATTAATGCAAAGTTTTTTCACTCTTGAACTTTGACATGAAAACACCTGAGGATACACGAAATATTAATTTTAAAACTCAATGCTTATGTTTTGGAACTAAAAGATCATTCACTATTTTTGCCATTACTTTTCATTCTTATCAACAATTTAAGTCTTAGCTTTTATTTATATAACATAACAAGCTTACCTAAATAGGTAGGCTCTAGTTTCTGACTGCTCTTACTCATATACTGGCTCTATCACTTACTTTGGCCATGTTGCATAAACTCTCAGTATCTTAACTATAAAAGGTCATTAATAATTTTATCTACACCATAAGATTGTTGTAGAGGTTAATTGAGATAATACATACAAAGCACTGACACCATTGCCAGGCACAAGTAAAACACTGGTAAGCCAATTTAAGCTATTATTATCTTTGTGGTTTTAGTCAGAGCATTCACCATTTTTACTCTCATTACCAAAACAGAAAATTATATAATAATATCAGTTTTTAGAACTGAACCAGATACTATTATATAATACCAGTACTGCTCAAATGTGCCAATTAGTATGGTTCTGGTATATCTATATACATATTTAGGAGGTACTGGGGATTGAACCTGGGACCTCATACATGGGAAGCAGGCACTCAACCACTGAGCTACACCCACTCCCCTGGTATTGCATTTTGATTAAGATAAAATGAGTACTCAAAGCCTCCCAACCCAAAGATAATTATTTTTTCTACCACACATGACCATCTTCTGGATTTAAAGAATTGGGAGTTTTATAACAGAACACCAGTCCCAAATAACGAGAAGATACTGTTGGAATACTAATGTAGGGTGATTTTATTTCAATCCTTAAAGCTTTCTTTCTTTTATTTTTCCTTCCTAATTTTCCAGTTACATTAATTCGGTGTTAATCAATTAAACTACTAACAATTTTTGAGTTGATGTTGCAAGGAGAATTTACCAAGGGTCAAGCACTGGGAATACAGACATAAAAGATAATTTTTATTCTCAAGTAACCCACAGACTATAAATGAGGCAAGAGTTAAATTAACTCTTGGAGTTAACACTCAGTGGAGTGTTGTTTGTTTGATGATAAGGAGATATACAGAAGAATATGAAATGACAGTTACATTGTTTTTCTGCAATGATGATTTTCTGTTCACAGATTTTATTCCAGTTTGGCCTTAATAATAGGGAAAATATTCTTTTCAGTAGAGAGAAGGAGAAGGAGAAACTATGCCTGAATAGAATAACAAAGTATTGCCCCTTGCTTGTCTTCAAAAGGAAATGGTTAAAATACTGTAATTTTTTAGGTGAAAAGAATGATGTGTCCTAGCAAAGATTATCTGCATTATAAAAGAATTGAAGGCCTGGAAAACAATACATATTTGTATTTACGTTTATTACAGCAGTTTTTAGAAACTCATCTAAAATATTACTCCTGCTTTAGAAGGAATGAAAGTACTTGCCAGCAACCATTATTTGAAGCAGTATTAAAATATGATGAGTAAGTAAAATGATTTAATGGATAGGTTTAGAATTTATCTTGCTCTTTGTGGTACACTTGTGCGAATAGAAAATCTATTGGTATTATTTGACTCAATCCAGCCCTCAACAGTGAATATAGGAAAAAGTTATACGAAACATGTGAATTCTGGATCTATAACATAGTGGCCTTGGACATTATCATGTTAACCTTGAATCATCCACAGGACCTCAATTCCTAAGTTGCAGGACATTGTCCCTAAATAACATTTTTAATGATTAGTTTTAGAGGATAAAGGAGAATTAGAAATAAGAATAATATATGAAAAATATATTCAGAATAAGTGAGGGAGCAGAGGTGGCTCAAGTGATTAAGTGCCTCGCTCCCATATCAGAGGTCCCGGGTTCGGTTCCCAGAGCCTCCTAAAGGAACAAGGAAGGCAAACAGAAACAGCAAGCACAAACAACAAGGGGGTGGGGAGAAATAAATGGAATAAATCTTTTAAAAAACTAAGTGTTGAATAATTGAGAAAGAATATTTGGAGACCAATTATATGACCTTTAACATCCCTTATTTCAATATGTCTTCAAGCTTTCATCTACTTTTAATAGGGGTGATAAACCCACATGGGTCACAACACATCTAAAATGAGGAATAATTTAAAACATTCACAAATAAACAAAAACTGAGAGAGTTTGTAACCAAAAGACCTGCCCTACAAGAAATGCTGAAGGGATTTCTTCATGTTGAAAGGAAGAGACAGGAGGGTTTGGCTTGGAGCAATATTAAGAAGTCAAGAAATTCAGTAAAAGTAATTAAATGGGTAAATGCAAACCCCAATAGTGCTATACTCAATATATAACTCTACTCTTTAATTTCTATAAGAGTTAGAATACAATTGAATAATAATCATATTTCCTCATAATGGACATGCAAAAAATATAAAGAGGTAAAGTGAGACAAAAACAACATAAATACAGGAAATGGAGAGGTATGGAGAGCAGAGACTATGAACGGTATTGAAGTTAAGTTGGTACACTTTCAAACCAATAAGTTATACATTTTTGTTGTGTACTACAAACTTTGGGGTAGACACAAGGAAAATATTTTGAAAATATACAGAAATGAAAAAGAGAAAGAAATCAGATACATCACAAAAGAGTGACTATATACAAGAAAGGCTGCAATAAAGGAAAAGAGAAAAATGATATGAGACATATACAAAACAAAGGATAAACTGGCTGAAGTAAGTCCTGTCTTTACAATGATAACACTGAATGTTAATGGATTAAACTCCCCAATCAGACACACTTTGGTAAAATGGATAAAAATGCATGATCTAACTATATGTTGTATACAAGAGACTCATCTTAGATGCAAAAACATGAATAGGTTGTTGTGAAAGGATGGAAAAAAGATAATATATGCAAATAGTAACGAAAAGAAAGCCTGGGTAGTTATAAGACTATTGAACAAAATAGAACTTAAGTCAAAAGCTGTTATAAGACACAACAAAGGACACTAAGTATTAATAAAAAGTCAAACCACCAAGAAGAAATAACAATCGTAAATACTTATATACCTAATCACTGTGCCTAAAATACATGAGGTAAACCTGAGCAAAATTTAATGGTGAGATAGACACCTCTAAATAATAATTGGAGACATCAATACACCATTTCATCAGTGGATAGAACATCTAGACAGATCAATATGGAAACAGAGAACTTGAATAATATGATAAATGAACTAGAACTAACAGATATATACAGAATTCTGCATCCCAAAACAGCAGAGTATGCATTCTTCTCAAGTGCACATGGAACATTCTCCACAATAGACCACATGTTAGGTCACAAAAGAAGTCTCAATAAATTTAAAAGGTTAACATTATACAAAGCATCTCCTCTGACCACAATGGAATAAAGCTGGAAATCAATAACAGGTAGAGAACTGGAAAATCCACAACTATATGGAAGTTAAACAAACACTTAAACCATCAACGGGCCAAAGAAAAAAATCAGAGGAGAAATCAGCATATATCTTGAAACAAAGGGAAATGAGAACACAATATATCAAAATCTATGGGATGCAGCAAAGGCAGTGCTCAGAGGGAAATTTTTAACCCTAAATACTTACATTATAAAAAAAGAGCAAACTCAAATCAAAGGCCTAACCACAAACCTGGAGCACCTAGTAAAAGAAGAGCAAACTAAACCCACAGTGACCAGAAGGAAAGAAATAACAAATTTTAGAGAAGAAATAAATGAAATAGAGAATAAAGAGACAATAGAAAGAATTGTCAAAATCAAAAGTTGGTTCTTTGAAGACTTCAATTAAATCAACAAACTTTTATTTAGCTAGACTGACAAAGAAAAAAAAATAGAGAGGATACAAATAATTAAAATCAGAAATGAGAAGTGAGTCATTACTACTGACTCCACAGAAATAAAAAAGGATCGTAAGAGAATACTATGAACAACTGTATGCCAACAAATTAGACAACCAATGAAACAGACAAGTTCCTAGAAACAAGCAAATGGCTTGTTTAAAATAATGAAAAAATAAGTTTTGGAGAGACTGTGGAGAAACAGGAACACTCATTCATTGCTGGTGGAAATGTAAAATGGTGCAGCCATTGTGGAAGACAGTTTTGCATTTCCTCAAAAAGTTAAGTACAAAATTACCATATGACCTGACCATACTACTTTTTTAGGCATATACCTAAAATAATGGAAAGCAGGGACTGCAGCAGATATTTACACACTGATGTTCATAGCAGCATTATTCACAAATGCCCAAAGATGGAAGCAATCCCAGTGTCATCAGCAGATGAATGCCTAAGGAAAATGTGGAATATACCTGCAATTGGGATATTATGTATCTGTGAAAAGGAATGAGGGTCTGATACATGCAATTACATGGATGAAATTTGAAGACATCATATTGAGTGAAATAAGCCAGACACAAAAGGACAAATATTGTATGACTTCGCTGACATGAAATAAATAGAATAAGCAAATTCATGTAGTTAGAACCTAGGCTATGGGTTACTAGGGGTTAGAGAGGACTAAGGAAGGGGGAGCTAAAGCTTAATTGATACAGAACTTTTGTTGGGGGTGACGGAAAAGTTGTAGTAATGAATGATGGTGATGGCTTCACAGCATTGTGAATTTTAATTAACACCACTGAATTATATATTTGAGTGAGGTTAAAGGGGGAAATTTAAGGTTGTATATATGTTATTAAAATAAAATTTTTAAAAACATAAAGATATTCAAATATTAACTGAAGTTTTCTATGGGCATAACTTTATAGATAAATGCATTTTTTATTCAGTAAATTTTAATTAAGAATTATTTCTTACTTTTAAAATCAGGAACATATTTTTATGTTTCAAACCAAACACAGATTTTTATTTAATATTTCAAATAAATATTTTAAAGTATAACATGGTTAATGTGGCACCCATTATTCAGATTTACTCATATGGACCATAGAACATGAAAGAGAATCTCTATGAAATCAAGAGTAGTTACACGACGTAAAGATTTAGGAACTCAGCACCTTGCATAATACTGCCATTATGCAATTTTAAAACATATATAAATCTAGAATCTTTGTCTTCTGAAATGTAATAATAATGTACTTTTAACAAACATAAGTGGAAATCAAAGTATATGCCAATAATCACCTTGACATTGGAGGCATCTTATAGTATATAATCTTATAGTTCTGTCATCTTCTATAGATGAGAGATTCCAGCACAAAACTTAACATTGAGAACCATGATTAGGATTTGTGATAGTTTCAGGAGGATTAGGAGGTCTATAAACCAAAAATATAATATTCCTTCTCCAATACTCATTTTGTGAGGGGCAGAGTTATTGCTTATATGTTATTGTTTAAATGGAAGCCAGTATTATCAAGTTTGGAAGTTACAATATAAATCAGCTGAAAGTTTACAATTGAGCAGTGAAAAGTTAAAAATTACTGCCAAGTATCAATGAATTTGGTTTGTTTACTGAAGCAATAGTCGAATTCCTGTATACAGGAGAATATTATTTAGTATGAAGACCACATATGTACATATTCTGTTGTTTTTCATATGCATATATAACTAACTAATTTTCACATTTATAAATAGTCTCCTGTCAGAATATTTTCAAGTTAAAATGTGTATGAAAGCA
Source organism: Cabassous unicinctus (assembly GCA_029593785.1). NCBI lineage: Eukaryota > Metazoa > Chordata > Mammalia > Cingulata > Chlamyphoridae > Cabassous > Cabassous unicinctus. Next base: position 18,271 of record JAQZBX010013074.1, on the reverse strand, counting down.
TACGATATCATAAAAAATTTGAAATGGTATGCCTATGGCTAAAATGCAATAGGGAAATCATAAACTACTCTCCTGTAATGCTGTTTTTCTTATTTTTTAAAATTGCTTCCTTTCTTGATTTTTTGCCCTAATTCAATGCAGTTAACTCTGATACCTAAGGCACACAGCGGGAAGAATAATTTAGAAAATGAGATGGCAAAACATGTGGAGTGCATTATAGAACTAGTATGGGAAAAGATACTCAGGTAGATCTTAGGTCATAAAAATTTCTACACAATCTACTCCCAGAGGCTAAGTGAAGTATACTGGCACTTTTAAATGGCATAAAACCCCTGCATGTTCTATTTCCCTCTCTCTAGTCACATGTATCACCACCTTTTTTTCACACCAAGCTCCAGACAAAGCAAAGCAGTTGTTTTCCTACACACGTTACACATATTTCACCCTTTTGTTTTGCTGAGGCTCTGCACTTGTGCTGTTCTTTCCTTTTGTTCATGGCCAAATGTAGCATATACAATAATTCAACTCAGCCTCTCTTTGAAGTATCGAATAGCTACTGATGCAGCCAGTAATTGATGGGGCATATCTTGGAGACAGGGGAAGTACAGTGAGATATCTTTTACTCATGGGATGCTTACCAAGTCTTGGAATAATGCAAAGGGATGAAAAGCACTGCAGAAGACCTCTGGCAACAGGCAGAAAATCCAGCAGAGCTCAGGACAGTTCTGAGAGTAGTTTGGGACTGCCACATTATCCAGAACTTGAGGAACTGAAATCCCAAAGAAAGGGAAGCACAAAGAGGTGAAGCAGACACTCCACACCTGTGGAGGCATTTGCAAGAGCAAGGGATTTAAGAAACTAAGCAGAAAACATTTGAAATGCAGAGGAGATTTGGGGTAGTACACTGTGTCCAGGAAGGAGAGGGAGAGAGGGAAGGAGGGAGAGAGGAAGGAAGGGAGGGAAGCAGGCAGGCTGGCAAATAAATAATAATTTTGTGATATTTTAACACATCTTTTCAGAGATACAATAAACACAAAAAAGTACAGGGAGATTATATTTGAATAATACCATTTAAAGATTGATATAATTGACAGATATGAAACATAGAAGCCAACAACCCTAGAATACATATTTTTAATGTGTTAGAAATTTTAACAAAATTTACCTAAATAAGTCTTGAAAATTTTCAAATATTAGAAAACTTTTAGAATGTGTTCATTGACCACAGCTTAACTTAAATAGCAATTAAAATGCATTGCTTGTGGGAAGTGGATGTGGCTCAAGCAGTTGAGAAACCCCCTCCCACATGGGAGGTCCCAGGTTTGGTTCCAGGTGCATCCTAAAGAAGACAAGCATGATATCAAGCAGGGAACCAATGTGGCTCAAGCAGTTGGGTGCCAACCTCCTACATGGGAGGTCCTGGGTTTGGTTCCTGGTGCCAACTAAAGGAAAAGCAAACAGACAACGAGCAGCAGACAACACGCAAACAGATGAGGGAGCCATCTCAGGGGGGGAAATACATTGCTTGCCTCAATTGTAACAAATGTACCACACCAAAGAAGGATGTTGATGTGGGAAAGTGTGGGAGGGGGAGAGAGTAGGGGCATATGGGAATCCTCTACATTTTTATGTAACACTTATGTAATCTGAAGCGCCTTTTAAAATAAAATAAAAAATTAATTAAAAACAAACACATAAAATAACAAAAAATAAAGTATATTGCTAGATTTATTAGTTTAAGATCCGGTCTTCTATATCATTATCTTTGCCAAGCTATGGTGTCACTGGAAAGTTCTAATTGAGCTACATTCTTTGCCACAGATTCACCCAAAATTTCCAGACTTCTTTGATAAAGTCTTTCATTTATGTCTTCCCAAGTATACATATATTTTTATTGTTGCAACATTAAATGCTACATTATTAAAAGCCCAGAAAACATTAATGTTCACATGTGACATAATGAACATGTTTCTTTAACCATTTTAATTAATTTTCTTTTTTCTGAAAAAATTATTTTAGTTTTGAGCTTACTTCTTTATGCAGTTTTAAAATTTATGTGTTGTATGTGCCACTTAAGTTTTGATGGTTTCATTTCTTCATGTAAACATTGTGGTCATAGCATTTAACTGTCAATTACAAATAGAACTCTTATTTGAGGAATCATGTAGTCAAGTAAAACTAATCAAATTCCATTGATATATATTTCTTTTGAATAATTTCCATAGTCATCATTTGGTTTACTACCACTGACATTAAAGAAAAGTTTGCCTCTTTAGGCAATAAAGTTCATTGAAGATTATTTTATTATCTCTAAAATAAGCTAAAATAAGCAATGCATATTTTATTTCCCTAATCTAGCTAATAATGTCAAACAATAATTTAGAAAAACAGATTTGATTAAAATATAAATGATTAAAAGATAAGTTATAACAATTAATATAAGTTTAAATTTTCATAGATTTTTTTTTAATGCTTTTTGGCTACATTTGACATCTTATGCTTAAAATTGAAACATGTGCCTGCTGTGCATGACGAGCAGGCAGCTCTTGCCACAGTCAACTCATGTGAGTTAGACATCACCCAAGCTGTTTTGTCTCCTGTTTCAAGAGATAAGTGTAGTGCCTGATCATGTGGCCTGACTGTCACAGTAGTATGAACTTTTGAAGTTTTCTAAATGCACACTTGCAATTTCAGTGCATATTTCATTTTGGAATTGCAACAAACATTTGTGGATTTGCTTCAATATGCAGACTATACTTTGAGTAGCACTGCCCAAGAGGTCTCTTCTAAAAGCCTCAGATTTCCTGGTTTATTTATTCATACTATAACTTAAATCTAAAAAGAAAAAAATCAGTTGAAAGAGTCTGCATTATAAAAAGGGGAAGTAGTTGCATTTTCTTTGAAGAATTTACTGACTCTAAATACAATAAGTTAAGACTCCTTTGGTAGAGCTAGGCTAATAACATTTGCTGCTGTGGGTTGAATTGTGTCCCCAGGAAGACATGTTCAAGTCATAAACCCCATTACCTCAGATTGTGGCCTCATTGGAAATAGGCTCAAAAGGCATTAGTTAAATTAAGATGTGGTCATACTGCAGTAGGGTGGGTCCTTAATCCAATACGACTAGTGCTTCTATAAAAAGGAGATAAAAATCACAGACACAGAGGGAGAGCGTCATGGGATGATACAGGCAGAGATTGAATGGTGCAGCTGCAAACCAAGGAACACCAAGGATTATCAGCAAAACATCAGAAGCCAAAGAGGAAGGAAGGAGTCTCCCCCGCAGGTTTCAGAGGGAACATGGACCTGGATTTCTAGCCTCCAGACAATAAATTTCTGTTGTTTTAAGCCATCTAGTATGTGGTACTTTGTTTTGGAAGCCTGGGAAACTAAGATACTTTCAAAGATAACAAAACAGAGCATATAAATCTGCGAATGAAGCTTTAATGATATTTGAAAATAATTGCAAGAAAATACAAATTTTGGAATCACATTGCAATTAAATATGGAAAAAATATCTTCAAGTTTACTAATAATAACTGTAACTGATAGTTATGGAAAATGCTTTACTCAAGTACACTAACAAGCATAACAGGGTTTACAAATCCTGGCATGGATCACAATACGTATCACTGTAATGTATACATATCTCAGATGAAAACTCTACACAACCTCCCATTACAAAATCAAATGCAGAGACATGTCTTATTTAAAAGTGCAATTTGAATAATTACATACATATACTTTCTCAAAGTGACAATCAGTTGCAGAACTGGAATATGGCCCAGATCTCTAGTTATTTTACATATATCACAAAACATCTTATTGAAAGGTGTTTGTTGCCCTGAATATTTAGTCTTGTCAGAAGACAGCAAATATATTTCAGTAATGGTAAAATCTTTCTTAAGTGAATATCATTAATAAACTTACCTAAGGACCTCTATAGCAGCAGGGCTTTCTTGATCAAGTGACAAGGAAACCCACTCAAAGCACAATCCTGTAGAACACAGGATTGCTCTGTCATTTTCAGAGTGGCAGCTTGTCTATAAAAAGTGCTTCATTAGCTTATGATTATATGACATGGCATTTTTTGGCAAGCAAAGAACAAAAGTAAATTGAACTCTAGTTTTGACTTCCAAAAAATATGGCATTTTATTTCAAATAATTCCTCACTCTAACATTCCAAAATCTGCTAACCCATTAAAAAAGAAAAAAATAAATTCACAAATAGTTCATCAAAATAAAATGATCCCTCTAATAGTTCCAGAGCTTAGAGGATGAAGTTATGTATGGGCATTGCTTTCTTTCTTGAGATCAGAGCAATCTTCATTTTAATTCATTATAGTGAAGTTTGCTTAACCCATTTCATCATCAGGTTCTATAGCTATAATTGTAATTAAAAGTGTGGTATTTTTATAATTGGATTCTACTTTAATCATTTCAGAAAAATAAAATAAACATATAGTTGTTTCAATTATGATTACATTAGCAGTCCCCCTTTTGGCAAAATTATTATAACTTCTGAATTTCTTATCCATGGTATATAAAATAATACTGGCTTCAAAATGTTTCTGAAAATATATAAATTTTTCAGAGAGAGAGAAAGAGAGAAACACTCACTCACACACACACAGACACAAACACATACACATTTACATTCACATCCACTAAACACATGAATTCTAGGACATCACACAAAATGATTGCAACATTCTCCAAAATATCAGGTACAGATTTCATTGTGTTCTTAGATGTAAGGGATAAAAATTTTCACGTAAAAAAGCATTGCAATTTAAGCATTTATAAGTTTGACCTATGCAATCATTTTTAATCCGTTTCTACCTTCAAAATAATATTAGAGGGAGCAGAGGTGGCTCAAGCCATTGGGCATCTTCCTCCCACATGGGAGGTGCCTGGTTGGCCTCCCCATGCCTCTTAAAAAGAAGACAAGAACACAACGAACAGACACAGAGAGCAGACAGCAAGCTCAAACAACAGAGGCGGGGAAAGAAATAAATAAGTCTTAAAAACAACAACAACAACAACAACACTGTTTTAAATAATAATAATATTAGATACATTAACACTGCCTTTGCCAATAAATTCATCACCATCATGAGAATCATAATTAGCATTTTTGAGTGCCTGTTGGTTCCAACATATCAGGTAATAATTAAACAATTATTTATTTGCTTAAATTACTTATTGAGCACTTAGGCCATAATCTGTTCTGATTCTTAGAAGACAGGAGTTTACCAAATAAATATATGTTTCCCTCAAAAAGATTGCATTCTGTGTACATATGTGAGTAAGGAGAAAGAGAAGGTGAAAAAGAAAGACAGATATTCAAAAGAGTTAATAATGAACTGCACAAGATCTTCCCCCCATCAAAAAGGACATTAGCAATAACAAATTGATATTATTGTTTTATACAAGCTATCAGTCTTGCATTAAGATATTATTTGTATCAATATTAATACAGATATACAGATATAAAATGAACTATTGCAACAATGTATTTTGTTTATTTGTTTCTTTGTTTAACAATCAAATAAGATGAACTTTTCTATATATAATTTTTTTTATGTTGGTTCCCTTAGCCTAGATTGACAATTACCCCAAATCATTATATTTAATGACAGCTATGAACCTAAAATTTGTAAGTTGGAGAGACCTATATAATAATCAAGAGAAGATTTCAAAAACTCACAATGTGAACAGAATTAGTAGAGGGTAATAATAATAAATAATACATACATACATTTATTAATAATAATAAATACAAAACATTTATTGAATTAATAATATGTGGCTGGCACTGTTCTAAACTCTTATACTATTTCATTTAATCCTCACAAGGATCCTATGCATTGGGTGCTTTTACTCTCCACATTTCTTAGTTGACAAAACATAGACCTAAGAAGTGCAGTAATTTAACCCAGGTCTTACATGGCTTATTTGATGGAGCCAATATTTAAAGATAAGGTCTTAAATATTCTACTGCCTCCTAGTTATCAACAATTCACCTAGTGCACTGCATCCATGATTATATATTTCTTTAACTGAAATATTTATTCAAAAACTGTAGTCAAGTGACATATTTCTGGGTTGTTCCTGTATACCAATTTTTGGAGAATTGGCACCTTGGCTATGCTGAGTTTACTATGTTTAAGGAGAATTGGCCCTTTTACTTCCAATTTATGAATAAGGTTTGTCTCCTCATTTATTTACATTATTTTTTATTTCTTTCATCAATATTTTGTAGTTGTCAGCATTCAAGTTTTGTACATGTTTTGTTAGATTTACAACTAAATCTTTTTCTTTTTGATGACTTTAATAGTATTCTCTGCTTAATTTTGTGGTCTACATGTTTTTTGCTAGTTTATAGAAATGCAATGGATTTCTGTAGGTTTATTTTGTATGCTATGAGGCTGAACTCACTTGTTATTTTAGGATTTTTATTTGGACTTTTCTATGTATACAATGTTATCATATGCAAATGGTGACAATTTAATTTCTTATTTTCCTATCTGTATGCCTTTTATTTTCTTTCCTCAATTCAGTGTACTGTCCAGAACTATGTTGTGTAAGAGTGGTGAGAACTGAAATATTTGTCTTGTACCTGATTTTAGAGGGTCAGTGTTCAGTCTTTCACCATTAAGTATAATGTTATCAGTAAGTTTTTGTAGATGGTCTTCATCAAGTTGAGGAAGTTTCCCTCTATTGCTATTTTTCCAAGAGTTTTTAATCATGAACTGGTATCACATTTGCCAAATAATTTTTCTGCATTAATTGATACAAGCATATGATTTTTCTTTCTTTACCTTATTAATATGGTAGAACCAGTGTTGCATTCCTGGGATAAACCCAACTTAGCCATAATTTATAATTCTTTTTTATGTATTGCAGAATTCTATTTGCTAATATGCTGTTAAGTATTTTTGTGCATATATTCATAAGGAATATTTTTCTGTAGTTTTCTTTCTTAGTATTATCATTTTTGATTTAGGTATCAGAGAAATACTACCTCCATAAAATGAATTAGGAAGTCTTTCCTCATCTTCTGTTTTCTTTAAGAAATCATGTAAATTTGGTGTTAATTCTTCTTTAAACAGTTGGTATGTGGATCTGAAGATTCCTTTCTTGGGAAAAATTTTAATTACTGCTTCAGTTTCCTTAATAGTTATAGTGCTATTCAAATTATTTCTCTCATTTTTGGTGCATTGTAGTAGTTTGTACTTATTGAGGAATTGGTCCATTTTATCTAGGTTGTTAAATTTAAGTGTTTTTTTTTTCTATATATATATTATTTTTAGAGAAGTTGTGAACTTGCAAAATAATCATGCAAATATGCAGATTTCCCAACAACACCTCTCCTATAAGTGGAGTTTTTCATAATATCCCTTTATGATTCTTTTAATGTCTGTGGGATCTATAGCAATAACCTCTGTTTCATTTCTGATATTGGTAATTTGAATTTTGTCTATATTTGATTTGTCAGTCTTTCCAGATACTTGTCAATTTATTTATCTTTTCAAAGAGGCAGTTTTGTGGTTCATTGATACTATCTATAGATTTTTCTTTTTAATATTTAATTTATTTCTCCTTTTATCTTTATTATTTTCTTATTTCTACTTGCTTTGAAATTTTGCTCTGTGATTTCTAGGTTCTTGAGGTGAGAGTTCAGAGTATTGATTTGAGACTTTCTTCTTTTATTAAGAAAGTTATTAGTACAATATTTCCCTCTTAGCACTTCCTTAGCTGGGTCTCACAAATTTTAATATGTTGTATTTTCATTTCATTTAGTTCAATGTATTTTTTACTGTCCTGAGACATACTTTTTGACTTCTGGATTATTTACTATTTGTTGATTAGTTTTAAAGTATTAAGAGATTTTCCATTGTAATCAAAGAAGACTCTGTGTTAGTTCATATTTTTAAATTTGTTGAGGTTTGTGTTATGTCCCATGATATAATATTTCTTGGTGTATGAAGAAAATGAAAAAAAAGTATGCATTTTTCTCTTGTTGGATGGAGTGCTCTATAAATGTTGATTGTTGAGTTCTTTATCCTTGCCAAGTTTCTGTCTAGTTATTCTATCAGTTGCTAAGAGAGAAGTGTTTAAATCTTCAACAACAATTGTGGCTTTGTCTATTTTTTCAGTTCTATCAGTTTTTGTTTCATATATATTGTAGGGCTGATATTTGGTGCATACATAATTAGGATATCTATGTCTTCTTGTGGGATTGATCTTTTTATCATTACTTGGTGCCTGCTATATTGTCTTTGCTTTGAAGTCTACTTTGTATGATATTAATGATTCCACTCTTTCTTTTAATTAATGTCCATGTAATGCAATTTTTTCCATCCTTTTACTTTGAATCTACTTGTATTGTCATAATTGAAGTGAGTTTCTTGTAGATAAAATATAGTTGGGCAATGCTTTTTAATTTACTATGATAGCCCCTACCTTTTATTTGATGTATTTAGGCCAAGCACATTTAATATAATTATTGATATGCTAGAACTGAAGTCTGCCATTTAAGTTTTTTTCTGTCCTGTGTTTTGCTTCTATCATTTCTTTTTCCTACTTTGATTATTATTTGAATAGTTTTTAAAACTCCATTTTATTTTGTCTATAGGGCTTTTCAGTGTGTTCTAATTGCAATGTTAGTGGTTGATCTAAGAATTCTATTATATATACATGACATGATATTCTACTTATTGTGCCATTTTATCAGTCAAAGGAAGGGTAGAAATCTATCTCCCCATGTCCTTTGTTTATAAGCATTCCCACAACATACATTTAGAACCACATCAGACAGTTTTAATTTTTTTATTCAACCATCTAATATAATTTAGAAAACTCAAGAGTAACGGGACATGTATTATATTTGCCCATATTATTTTCTCTTCTCATTGTTCTTTCTTCTTTCCTATGTTCCAAGATTCCTTCTTTTATCATTTCCTTTCTATTTGGAAAGCTCCCTTTAATCATTCTTTCATGATAGCTCTCCTGGCAAAATTTTTCTTACTTTTCCTTCATCTGAGAATGTCTTGATTCTCCTTCATTCCTGAAGAATATTTTCATTGGATATAAGATTCTGGGTTGACAGTTCTATTTTTTCAGCACTTGAAAAATACTGTGCCACTGCCTTCTGGACTCCTGGATTTCTGTTGATAAATCTACTGCCATTCAAGTTGTTTTTCCCTTACACGTAATATGTCATTTCTCTTTGTATGTTTTAAGAATTTTTCTTTGTTTTTAATTTTTAGAAATGTTTCTATACTGTGTTCTATTATTGAATTCTTCTAATTTATAGTCAGGAGTTCATTCAGCTTCTTTATTCTGTAGAATTATGTTTCTTTTGTCAAACTTGGGAAGTTTTCAGCCATTTTTTTTATGAGTTCTGTTTTGATTTGCCCTCTTTCTCTTCTTTTTTGAGACTGATGCTATGCATGTAAAATCTTTTGTTATAGTTCTTCAGATCCCTCAAGCCCTGTTCATTTTCTTCAATTATTTTCTCTCTGTTGTTCACACTGGGTAATTTCTATTGGTCTATCTTCCAATTGCATAACTCTTTCCTCTGCCCCCTCATTATACCCATTCATTTTTAAAGGTTATTTAAACTATGGTAATTTTCTGTTTACACTTTTCCTTTGTTTCTCCTGTATATTTTCTTTATATTTCTATATATATTTCTTTATGTGATTTTCTAGTTTTCATTTGTCTCAAGCATGTTTTTAGTTATTCATTGAAGCAATTTTATGATGGCTGCTTTAAATTATTTGTCAGATAATCCTAATATCTGTATCATCTCATTTTCTTACTAGCTCATTGTCTTTTTTCATTCAAGTTGGGATTATTCTGGTTCTTGGCATAATGAGTGATTTTCATTTGAAATTTGAATATTTTTTTGCATTACATTATGAGACTCTGGATCTTTTCTTAACCTTCTATTTCAGTTGTTTTCCAATGAAACCACTTTGGCAGGGAGTGGGGAGATGGATTGCCTCTCTCCTGCCAGGGGAATTGGAGTTTCAAGATCCCAAATGAACCTCTATTGACACCTGAAAGAGGGAGGAGTTCCTCAGTATTACTAGATGAGGGTGAGAAATACAGCTCTCCACTAGACCTCTGCTCATAACACTCTGGCTGGGAGGGGAGAAACTTGTTACTGCTCCCCACTAGACCACCCTTGACAAAACCTTAGTGGGGAATTGGAGGGTCACCTCAGTGCTACTAAGTGAGGGTTCAAGTCCAGGCCTCTTTGGAGGGGGATTGGAGCATCTTGTTAAACTTTGGCAAGGGTAGAAGTCTAGACTCCCCACTTGGCCTTTTCTGTTGTGGGTGTGGGGGTGAGAGGACAGATTTTGTCCATGATGTTTGACTATAGTAGAGTGGTTATAATCTAAAAGTTTTCTGTCTTGCTAGGATGACTTCCTGGTGCATTGGATATTTAACATGCCTTCAAAAAAATTTTCTGTGCTTTTCCTTAAACTCCACTTTGGTTCGTGCATGTTGTCCATCTTTTCCACAAGCTCTAAAACCACATGCATCATTGTTATTTTAAACTTGCTTTCAATAGTTTCCAAACCTGTATCACTTCTGACTGTCGATTGCTTTATCTTTTGGCACTGGGTTGTTTTTCTTGCAGTTTGCTGAATCAGTTTTCAATTTTATTTTTTGAATGTGGAATACTGTATGTAGAAGAATAATACAGAAAAAAAGTTAATATTAATATAGTCTCCATGATAAGCACTCCTCCTTTTTATCAAGTAGTTAATATCAAGCATTTAATGTTGTAGATGAGTCAATCTAGTCAGAAATTGAGTTAGGTCTGGGTTTCACTGGGGCTATCTTACCTTTCCTGCACCACAGCCACCAACTTCCTGGAGCAATTGGCTGCTAGCTTCTCAGGCTGAATGTGATTGAGGTACTGGAGAGTTTTCTGCATGTTCCTGTTCCACCCTCTGTTTTTTACCATTCCCTGTGCAGAAAGAGGTGCTTTCTTTCCAAGTTCTTGTTTCTCCCCAGCAAGAAATTGATATTGCTTGTTATTTGCTATTATGATCATGCTGAGCCCCAGGAGGGAGGTATCTTTTTTTTTTTTCCTGGTTAGACTCAGTCTTATGCAAGCCCCAAGTCCTTAGAAGTGAGCTTCTTCAGTGTTACTTTCCCTCCTCCCCATGGCAGCCAAATTCTGTCTTGAATAGGTGGCACATGTTGTGCAGTGAAGATTTTCACCCCCTCTTCCGCTCTATTGCAGACGCCTGCTACTATTGATAAAAGATCCTGGACAAAAGAATATTTGATCAATTTGTAAATAAATTTTTCTTTCACTTTTGACATTTCAGTCGAAATCTTGCATTTTTTAGTAAAATCCAGCATTTTCTTGCACTCTAAGAGTCATTTCATTACAATTTCATTATCTATCAGTTCCCCCAGTATAATAACGGATGCAGTGCACTAGGTGACTTGTTGGTAACTAGGAGGCAGTAGAATGTTTAAGACCTCATCTTTGAATCTTGGCTATATCACTTAACCTGTGAAACCTGGGTTAAGTTATTGTCTTTCTTAGGCCTATGTTTTGTCATCTAAGAAATGTGGATGGTAAAAGCAACTAATGCATAGGATTCTTGTGAGGATTAAATGAAATAGTATAAGAGTTTAGAACAGTGCCTGCCACATATTGTTAACTCAATAAATGTTTTTAATAATTATTAATTATTATTACCCCCTACTAATTCTGTTCACATTGTGAGTTCTCAAAATCTTCTTTTGATTATTATATAGGTCTCTCCAACTTACAAATTTTAGGCTCATAGCTGTCACTAAATATAATGATTTGGGGTAATTGTCAATCTAGACTAAGTTGAATAATTTAGAATAGGTTGATAGAGCATATATTAAAATTAACTGAATTTCAAAATTTTGAATGTTTAGCATTTTAACACTTAATCCTTAATTCTATATAATATGGTCCTGTAAGTACCATTTAACCTGTAGTCACACATTTTGAAATGTAACATATTTATTTTTGCTTCATCTTGGGATTTTGCAATTTCTATTATGGTTTCTTAATTGACCCTTGAGCTGTTTGCATGTATTTATTTCTCCTTAATATACAAATGTGTTAAATTTTTGTTTTGTTTTGTCCTTGATTTATATCTAAATGTTATTATTTTCAAAACTATGGTTTATTTGATATCAGGTTCTTTGTAAGTTTTGGGGACAGTTTTTTCTGTTTTGGTTTTTGTTTTATTTTTTGTTTGTTTGTTTGTTTGTTGTCCAGAATATGACCAGTTTGCATCAGTATTCCATGTGTTCTTGAAAAGAATTTGTATTACTTAGCTTTTCTGTGTAAAGTTCTATATAAATCCATTAAGTGAACTTTAGTAATAATATTCAATTATTTTATATCCTTAGTCATTTTCTGGATTCTCTGCTTAAATATGTCTTGGTGACTTGATTCAAATTAATAGATAATAGATAAGGAAAAATATTGACTTTACAGAGAACTATTCTAGCATATACCATCTTAACCCAGTGGTCAAAGTTAGTATCACCAGCAATAAGTCTTTTTAATACTATGTACCCCTGATTTGATAACCACAATCTATTCAAGTGAAAGCATCAAGCAACCAAAAATAAGTGGAATTCTACAAAATATCTGATCAATGCTCTTCAGGAAAAAAAAAAGGTGGGGTGCACCATCACAAGTTAGGAGAGACTAAGGAGGTTTGATGAATAAATGCCACATGGTATCCTGGAATGGATCCTGGAATAGGAAAAGTACATTTTTGGAAAAAACTGGTGACATCTGAATTATCTGTAGTTTAGTTAAAAGTGATGAATTAATGGTTATTTCTTAAATTCAATAAATTTACCATGGTTATGTTAAATGTTAGAATTAAGAGAAGCTTGGTGAAGGCTTCATGGGGACTCACTTCTATCCTTGCCACACTTCTGTAAATCTAAAGTTATTCAAAAATAACATTTTCCTCCTCCTAAAAAAGAAAATCTTGTTAAGGAAGTTAAAAGTAAGTTAATTACTAGAAGAAAATATTTGCAAAATGTTTGTATGATAAAGAATTGTATTCAAGACATATGAAAAATCTTTCTCTATTTAATAATAATAAGACATAAAATCCAATAAAAATTGGGCAAAATATTTGAACAAAAACATATGGGTGAAAAATAAGAACACAAGAATAATTAGTCATTAGTAAAATGCAAATTCAAACAACAATGAAATAACAGTGCACACACACTGTAGTGGCTATTTTAGCTTGCTAAAGGCTGCCAAGGCAATATGCCAAAAATTGGTTGGCTTTTACAGTGAGGATTTATTAATTTAAAAGCTTACAGTTCTGAGGCTATGAAAATGTCCAAATCAAGTCTTCATCAGGCAATGCTGTGTTGCATGGCAAGGCACATACTGGCATCTGCAGGTCTCTGCCTTCTCTTCAGGTTCCATTGCCTACAGCTTCCTACTTCATAGCTTTTGTTCTGCTTCCATGTTCCATTTATTTCAGCTTCTAGCCTCCAGGACCCACCCTCTAAGCTTCTGAGGGTTTCTCTCTGTCTCTGAGTCTCTGCTCATTCCAGTTTATAGAGGACTCCAGTAAGAGGATTAAGACCCACCCTGGGCTACCCCTTACTGAAATAATCTAATCAAATGACCCGTAAATGAATCTAATCTAATCAAAGGTTCACACCCACAAGAAAGGACCAAGTTAATAACATAATTTTCTGGAGGCCACAAAAGACTCAAACTACCACCATGGCTAAAATTAATAGAGCTGACAATACCAAGTCTAGCTGAATATAGGTAGGAACTGGAGCTCTCATACATTGCTCCTGGAAATGTAAAATGTTATAGCCACATTTGAAAGAAGTTTGGAAATTTCATATAAATTTGTACATACATTTACCATATGATCAACACAGCTAACTCTTAGGTTTTAACACATGAAAAATAAAAACATAAAACCATTCAAAACTTGTATTTACTTATACATGGCAGCTTTATTCAAAATAAAAGCTGGAAACAATACAAATATCCATTGACTGGTTAGTACATAAACAAATTATAGTATATCTAACAATTTAATACCACTCATTAATAAAATGGAACAAACTATTGGTACATGCACAATGTGGATGAATCTCAAAGGCATAAATCTAAGTGAAAAGCCGGACACAAACAACTACTACTGGAGTGATATCATTCATAAGATATTCTTGAGAGGCAATACTCCAGTTACAGAAAGCAGATTACTGGTTGCCAAGAATAGTAGATGACAAGAGTACAAAAGAGCACAAAGGAACTTTTATGGTTGATGGAAGTATTCTACATCATGATTGTAGAGGTGGTTACATGACTGATATTCATCAATATTCATCAAACAAATTTATATTGTATAAAAATTTACATCAGTAAAATTGTTTTTTTATATTGCCCTGACATTTGGCTTCTTAGCTTTTTACCAAGAAAAGGTAAATCTTCTTTCTTTCTTTTCTGGGATTAATTTATGCCAGGCTGTTTAGTTTCCTAGGCTGCTCTAAGCAAATACCATGAAATGGGTTGGGCTTAAACAATGGGAATTTATTCACTTACAGTTAGGTACAGAAAAGTCGTCAAGATTATGCTTTCTTCTTGAAGACTTGCTGCTGGCAACTTTTGGCTCCTCTGCCACATGGCAAGGCACATGGAAGCATCTGCAGGTGCCTCCCTTCTCTTCTGGGTTTTGCTGCTTTCAGCTTCTTTCTCTCTCTTTGTCTGAATTTCATTCTCTTATAAAGGGCTCAGTAATAGGACTAAGACCCAACCTAAATGAAGTGGGATACACCTTAACTCAAGTAGCCTCATCAAAAAGTCTTACTGCTAATGGTTCCATACCTACAGGAGTAGATTAGATTTAAGAACATGCTTTTCTGGGGCACATACAGCTTCAAACCACCACTCTCCACACTCTGGACCCCCAAAAGGCATGTGCTTTCCATATGCAGAATACATTCATTCCATCACAATATCCCAAAAGCCTTAAGTCATTTCAAAAATAATGCTAAATACAAAGTCTCATAAAAATTGCTTATAATGAGGTCTGTCCTGGGACAGACCCCTCCATCTGTGGACCTGTGAAACCTAGTGAAAAAGTTATCTGCTTCCAATAAATAAAGGAGGAACAAGCATGGTATAAGAAAGTAGAAATTGGAAGGAAAACAGGAGTTGTGGCTCCCAAACAATTCCAAAACCTACAGGGCATACTCTATTAGATTTCAAGATCTGAGAGTCATCTGTGGAAAGATGTTTTGTCCTCCCAGCCTGATAAAGAAGCAACCCTACCCCTTCCAAGCACTTGCGCAACAGCTTTGCTCTCCCTGCACATTGGGGTGAAGTCTCCACACTCCCCAAACATTGGCGTGACAGCCAGACTGCACAATCTCTGGGGCACAAGCTCAAGCCTTTCAGAACAGTGGGGTGGTGTCCAGACTCTCCACAATCCCCAGGGAATGCGTTCTACCCTCTCTGAAGACTGGGGAGACAGCACTTTTCCTGAACACTGGGGCAGAAGGTCTGCCCTCTCCAAATGCCAGGACATCCTCACCCCTTCTGAATACATGGTGGGTCTGGTCTCTTGGCCCAAGAAGATGTCTTTGAGCCAGACCTCAGCTTCCATGGTCCTGCCCTTGAAATGATTTTACATTCAATCTGTCCTTTTCCTGTCTAATTTAGTCCAGGCTGGCAGTGGTTCCTTTCATATAGATCTCACAAAAAAACATGTCAGTTTTGCATGTAGAATACAGGGGTCCAAACCATCAGACAGTAGGACTTTCTACACGTCCTTCCTGGATAACTATAAATCAGGATAGCCTGATTTGCACTGAAAAGACTGACTAAAAACATCACCAGTTAAACCCTCAAATGGAGCACTATTGTCCGGGGACTTGCTTTCCAGAAATTCAGAGTTTTCCAAACCACCAATTTCTGGCTTCTTTGTGCTGAAGAGTTCAGTTCTCAATTTATCCCTATCTTCCAGCATTTTACTATAAACTGCAAGGAGAAACCAAGCTGCACTTAGCACCTTTAGCTTGGAAATCTCCTCAGTTAAATATCCAAGCTTTCAAATTCTGCCTTCCATTGGACATCAGAACTCAATTTTGCTAAGTTCTCTGCTGCTTTAAAAACAATGATCACCTTTCTTCCAGTTTCCAAAAAGACGACTGTCATTTTCTCTTAAGGCCTCATCAGAAATATCTTTAGCATCCATATTTTTTTCAAACAATCCAGGCCTTTTCTATCAAGTGCCTCACAATTCTTCCAGCCTCTGCCCATTCCCCACTTTCAAAGCCATTTCCACATTTTTGGTATTTTCAATAGCAGCAGCCCCTCTCCTAGTACCAAAATCTGTTTTAGTTTCCTAGGCTGCTGTAAACAAATACCATGAAAGGGGTTGGGGTTAAACAATGGGAATTTATTTGCTTATGGTTAGAGTCCAGGAAAATGTCCAGTTCAAGAATATCCTTTCTTACTGAAGATCTGCTGCCAGAGATCCTTGGCTCCTCTGTCACATGGCAAAACATATGGCAGCACTTGCTGGTGTCTTCCTTATTTTCCGGGTTTCGTTGTTTTCAGCTTCTTGCTCCCATGGCTTTCTCTCTCTTTTTTGAATTTTATTCTCCTATACATGACTCCAGTAATAGGATTAAGACCCAACCTGAATGAGGTGGGATACATCTTAAATGAAGTAGCCTCATCAAAAGGTTCTAATTATAATGGGTCTATACCCACAGGAATGGATTAGATTTAAGAACATGTTTTTCTGGGGTACATACCATTTCCAACCACCACACAGACCAAAGAAGAGCAATATTGCCAAATTCCAAAAGGCATTTCTACCTTCTTCAAAAGGAAGCTATCAAAAGGAAGATCCCATTGAGGGTAAATGATGTACAGGTGGTTGCTCCAAGAACTCTCTGTGGCCTCTTGTTACAAGCCTGGTTTTACGTCATTATCCATATCTTATGTCTGGCTTGAAACAAATACACATGACTCCATCTTCTGTCTGCTTTTAGGAGAGGAGTTATATAAAGCTGCACTTCCAATATGATTATAAATAAACTGACCATGAGGAGACTATAAACCTAAAATTGAGAAAATAAAAATAGACATATCAATTTATCTATTATGCTATGGACACTGGTGTGTTTTTTCAACATAGAGGATCTGAATTATCATTATATACAGCTTGCAACTTTGCACCAGAGTATGGATAACTGTGAAAATGAAGAACTCTGCTTTATTAATTTCTCTAACCAGTCAAAACACCCCCTCTTTTCAGCTATTTTACTTTCAATTTGACCATGTAAACTCAGTTAAACCTCCTTAGAGAGTGTCCCTTTACAGTTCTGAGCACCAATGGCAATGGGAGAAAGAGTTGAATTCCAAAAATTCACAAAAGTAGTGTAATGCTTAGAAACATATCCTAGAAAAATGTGTCTGCTGAATTTTCTTATGCTCTTCCCAAATTTGATAAGCATAATTCTAATTTTCCAAAACTATAATCCTGGATGGATTTAAATGTTGGAATAGATAGGATTGTAAGGGAGCATCCCAGTGCTTCTGCTTTTAGAATTTTCCTAGTAAATCTATTTTGTTTTAATTTCTAATTTGCATTTATATTCCATTCATTCTGAACTAAACTTTTGAATTCAGTGGCTAGTGACCTGTCCACAAAATTATACTGCCTTGTAAATCATGATGGCCTTTTTACTAACACAGAAACTGGTATGTGAAAACAATCTGGCTGGAACAACTGTCATGCTATTAATCACCAGCATTGATTCTGCTGCCCTGGATAACCAGGTAGCTCATCTCTTCCCCATTCACTCCTCCATCTATATTACTTACAAAGTCATATGTTCCATAGACATGGATGATCTTCCCAGGCACATGAGAGACATTCCATATGAAAGCATATATGAATACTTATATTCCTATATTAAGATTTCCCTCAAATCTCTAGAGGTCCATTTGAAGAAATTAGGCATCCTAAAGTAATATTCACCACTGATTTGAAGTACAACCCAGGGGTAGGGCAACTGATATTAAAGTGCTTATTATCCCTTTCTGTCTTCAGCCTCTCTAGAATGAGTTTTTCTCTAGCTTTCCCATCCCATCTGCCTTTACTTCTTACTACTTTATTTTACACCTAGACCTTTCATTCATTCTTTTTCTTCCAAAAAAAAAAAAACAAAACAAAAC
>JAQZBX010013073.1:0-40338 GCA_029593785.1 Cabassous unicinctus | reverse complement strand
GTCGCCTGAGTCATATCTTCCTTTTTCTTAGGATGGCTTGTAATTTTTTGAAGATATCTAAGCATCTGATTATGATGCTGACTTTACTCTGATGTTCAGTTTCTCTCTCTTGCCTGGGTATTGACTGTTAAGTAGCTGTGTGCTACCACTGTTCTTTGGTTCCTGGTTCAACTTGTTCTAGATATTTAGGATTGCCCCTTTTAATGCTCAAACCAGGGCTAAAGACCCAGTAATAGGGTATAGGCCAGTTTCTAAGGGCCTTCGAGAGCCAGGCAGTAAAGTCACCAGAGTGCCTCTTTATTTCTTCCTATTTTTCCCTTCTTTGTGTGCACTTTCCTGGTTTGCCAGCAGATGGCACCCTTCAAAAGACCTCTCAGCTCAGGTCCCAGATACTAGGGAGTAATGCATTCATTGTAACCTTGCCTGGGCAGGCAGTGCAGAAGCAATGTCCTCAGGATGGACCAAGCCTGGCAAACAAACTTTCTCAGAAGTTGCTCTCCTTCCTTTTCAGTCATACTCTCCCTCCCTCTGCTTCCTTAGCAACCAGCTCAGGGTAGTAGGGAGGGCATTTGGGATGGCAAATTATCTTTAGCATCTTGCCAGCTCTCAGAGTAAAATATGTCACAACCTCACCCAGCCTGGAAGTGTGTACCTCTCAGTACAGCTGACCAAGTTAGCTGGCCAAAATCTGAATTTGCCGTAGGCTGTGTCCCTCAGTCTCCTGTTTTATGGGGAAGAGGGCCTTGTGGCCCTCTCAGTCTGTAGCCACGTCCCAGGGGCTGGAGGACCCAATGCTATTTGCTCCAAAGGTAGGGGGATGGGCACCAGCAGCTGCTACTGCAGATTTACTCACTAGGTTTTTCCATCCAATGGACACTCCTTTCCTTTGCCCCTCTCTTTTCTGGGTGGTGTCTAGCCTTCCTCTGGTGTCCTAAGCCCTAGAACAGTTTTCAGATAGTTTCTGCTTGTCCTCTATTTTTCTGGGAGAGAAGTGAGCGCTCTGCCTCTCTAATCCTCCATCTTCCCAGAAGTCACAAATCAATTACTCTTAATAACCCTCAAAAATATAGGAAGCAGATCTTTCATAAAATTTATTTTTCCAGATAAAAGTAGCAAAACATAAGGAAGCGACATGCCTTATTTACAATCAAATGATTCTTTTTTTTTTTATTTAACTAATTCTATGTTCATAAGAAATGCCAATCATGTGTGCTTAAAAATTCCCAAATAAAAATCAAAAAGCTTGAATCATTAGTACTTATTTTATTATTTAGAGACCCACTATATATGAAGTACCATAATCAATGTTATGTATGAATGCAGAGGAATCCAAGGAAATTGGTGTCTAATTTTTAGGAGTTTAATAATAATAACATTTATTGATCACTTACTGTGTGCCAGCTACTGGGCTAAATCTATGCATTACATAATTTAATCCTCATTACAGGCCTATAAACTAGGTACTATTGGCTTCCAAATTTTACAGATGAGGACACTAAGGTTTCAAAGGATAAATAAATTGTTCATAGTCAAACTAATAGGAAATGATGGAAGTAGGAGTTGAACTTAATTTTTGACATTATAACTTGTATTTTTCTTGACCATTTATTTTTACTCTTTTATCTTCAAATGTATATTCTAGTTGAGGGTTCAGAACATACCCATGAAATAATACTTGCAAAACAAAATATACATGACCATTAGCATCTTAACACAGATTACTAAAACAAACAGCAGAGTGGGCCCAAATAAAGAAGAAATTAACCTGGAAAGCATTTTCTGCAGAAAGTGAATTGGAATCTATATTAACAACTGTGGAAAAATATTTTTTTTTGTGAAGATAAGAAATAGACTGTAACTAGTTATGTTGAAAAGATAAACCTTTATTTCCTTAATTTACAACCTAGGCTCCTGGTTGGGTAATAATGATAAAAATAATAACAACAATAACAACAACATCACCTTATATCTGCATAACATGCAAGAGTTTATAAAAACATAACTTGATTTCATTTGCAGGTTAATGGTCCTTAATGTAATATAAACATAAAGACACTAGAGGAAGTTTCATGGTAAAGTCTTGGAAAAGGGCAACCTTTTTAAAACCTCAACATTCACTCTACGCTGAAGTAATGGAAACCTTCTGCAGTCTTACCATGAATTTCTTTTAAATTGTTTTTGAACAATTTAAATTGCTGTCATATCCCACCCCCCTTTTCCCACCCATTCCCACCACACACAGGGCTGCTTTCTGTGAAAACAAAGAAAGAAAGCAATCATATTATAGGTGTGGTTTTCATAATCATGGGGCAGAACTGTTCAAAATATTTACCAACTAAATTCATTCTGTGGAATGCATCTTGACTCCCTTGCTTCAAAAATTAATATATTTCTTTAAATGTGGGCATGTATGGCAAAATGGTCCCTGTCACAGTACTAGAATTTAGATATATAACAATAAGTGTTGAAGATAAGTAACAGAAATACAGAAAATATGTGTTTAGTAAATAATTGATCCTCCCCTAAATTAAAGTAGAGTAGCCCTAACTTTCAGTCATATATATGTCAAGCATTTATTTTTCCTCTAAAAAACAAAAAAATGAGAGTGCCAAACCTCTTGAACAAAAACTTTAAAATATTATCTTTCTGTTTGGAGAGATTTAGGACCTGAGAAAAAGATTTCTATATGTTTTAGAGTGTGACCTAGTTCTTAATTGTTAAACAACAAAAACAAAAACAAAATCTTTATGGTAAGACTTTACAAACTTAAGGTAGGTTTGGTGGTGGACATTAAGGCATGAAATTAGGTAATCTGAATTCATTCATTCAACAAATATTTAATGAGTATTTGTGAAGTTTTAGGCCGTTTTGCTAAGTCCTGAGGATATAATGGTGAATAAAGCCAAATCTTGCCCCTGCCCTCTTGGAGCTAAGTGTACAAAGGAAGAAAACATTAATCAACAAATGTAAGAGTAACCGTGAGAAGTGCTCTGAAGGGGAGGCTCTAGGAGAGCCTATAAGGAGGTGATCTGACGGGGTTGTAGAGGGGGTGGTGATGGAGGGAGTGGAAAACTCCCTTGAGGAAGATGCCTAACTGAGAAATGCAAGTTGAGTAGTGTGGACAGGCAAGGAGGTATATTCCTGGTAGCAGAAACAGGTGTTCAGAGGCCCATGGTGGAAAGTACAATGAATAAGAGCCCCATGTAGCTGGGATGAACAGGTAGAGTTGTAGCTGAGAGGTCCGTAGGAAGAAGACTAACAGGCCCTCACAAGCCATGGTAAGAATTTATCATTATCCTAAGCACAATGGCAAGCCACTGAAAGGTGTGAGGCAGGGAGGGACTTAATCAGACTTTTAGTTGAATTTTGAAAGATTCCTCTGGCTGCTCTGTGGAAAATTGGTTGGAGCAGGGGTGTGTGGTCAGGTAGGTTAAAGCAATGTAGTCCCAGAAGTAAAGCAGTGAGGAAGTCCCGGCAAGAGATGGAACTCACTTGCACTAGCTTGGTGGTGGGTATGGAAAGTGAAGAGATTCCAAAGATCTGTATGAAGTAAATTTGACTAGGTGATAGAATGGATAATGGACTCCATATATTTTCTCTTGAATGTCTGTTACCAGGAGACAAATGGTTGAAGGGGTAAGAATCTATGTTCTGGGGCTAGACTGAGTTTGAATCTCCCCCTTACGGCTTGCTGACTTTGTGGTTTGGGGTAAGTTAAATACTTCTCTTCATTGTTAAAAATCTCTGTACTATAGAGTTTTCCTTTGAAAAGGGGGTTAATAGGAATATCCACTTCATAGTATTGTTGTGAGGATTAAATGAAATATTATGTGTACTAGAAGAACATTTGGCACAAAGTTTCACCAAATGTAATTTTTACTGTTGCTGTTACTGTAATTTATTCCTGGAACACAGAAACCTGGGGACAATAATGTTTGGTAGCTCTTGCTGAACAGTATGGAAGTTCATGATTTGAAAAGTGGTAATAATAGAAATCTATACAGCCATACTAAATCTGGTAAAAACATTCTTCTAGGATAACATCCTGGAACAATGAAATAAAATCTTGATTTTATTTTTCAAATGTTTATGTTTTATTTGTTGTGTTAATTGATGAGGCGTTTTGGATAATTATGGATATAACCTACTTATAGGACAGTCTTTCATAAAAAGCTCAGGTATCTATTGGAACCACATCATGGCTTTTTAAAAGATACACATTGACTCCTTTCAGAGAGCAAATTTTAGTTGCTACGAAGACTGATACTGTAAGACTATGCCTTCAAGAGAGGCAAAACTTGGCACAGAATGCAGGCTGACTTAAACAGGGAAGGCTGTTCTTGGGTGACCTTGCTTTTGCCTGCTTTTGTTCTAAAGGAAATTTGCTCGGTTTCAAATAAAAAAGAAAAGGGATGGTAACAGAGGCATATGTCAATTTTTTTTGCCTACTAAGTACCTTTATTTGAAACTCAAATGGAATTCAGGAGAAATACTAGCATAAAAATGCTTCTCTTCATTGTTAAAAATTCAGTGACAATGATTTTAGTAAACAAAGCTAATATTAAAGTTGGCTATTGATATACTTTTGTGGTATGAACTATATATGTATGAATGTATATGTATAATTTAGAGTACAATTTTGTAAAGGATGCTCAAATAGAGGCAGTCTTTATGGTTAAATTCTCTCTCTCTCTCTCTCTTTTTTAGCAGATCTTTACTCTCTTCCTTTTTCTCACTTTAGATGTGATGATCAGGACTTTTAGGTAAACAGACAATGTGAAATGGTTGAATGAAAATGGAAGGAGAAATGTGCTCTTTATTGAAATGATTTGACCATCACTTTATGGTAATTATAGCACATGCATTAAACTTTTTCTAACTGAATCATGCCAAGCTTCCCAAAGAAGTCACCTAAATAATGACTAGGTTATAATAATATATTTCAGTTAAAATGACAATAGAGAAGAATTAAAAGTGAAGAATGCTAAATAATGCTTAATTGTCACTATCTAGGTGAAACATAAATACTTTAAGTTCAGCTCTAAGAATGATATTGGAAAAGTGACAGTGTTTAGGAATCAAAGCTTAAAATTACTGGACTTCTTTGTTTTCTTGATTTTATTTTTGGTCATGATTGTACCATTCTTTTTGATGGATTTCACAATTTCTGATTCTGATTTGTGGAGTAGTTAAAAAAATTAAAACTTTTATGTACTTTTCAGATCCTCTCATAAGTTTTATTCGGCAAGCAAAGTAAGTGATTACCATATAAATGTAATTTTAACTTCCTAGTCACCTGTATGGTGTCTGTCATTTCAAAATTTTATCTAAGAGAAACCTTCTTTGGGATATATATTCCTGTAGTTGGGTGGAGCTTATTGTTTATTGAATAATTGGAGATGGGGGATATCTATGGAAAACAGCCAGTGAATGTGGGGCATGAATATTTAGATTCATTGGATAAAAATTGTTAGGAATTAAATATTCTTTGAAAATAATACGCAATGCAAACTGGCATGTGTTTTAAAGAATGAACTAATTTGCCCAAAGCACTGATACATGTTAAGATTTTATGGGATTATTTACTCAGGCAAGGCTTTGGTTGATTAAGATTATGACCAGGCCTTGTCATCATCTCTGGTGCATGGCTTTGCAGACTTGCAGTGGTATCATTTCTAACACATATCACTAAGACATATCAAGACTCTAAATTAATGTAGTAAACTGTGCATCACTGCATTACCTCAACCTACTTGTAGTGGAGGCACACTTTAAAACACATTACAAAGGCTTCCTCATTCAGTCTTTCAGTCTCATCTTTTTTCTTTTTTAATTATATATCCATAATTGAAAATGAGCTATAAGGAATCACATGGCAATCCTCAGAGAGGTTCAGAGAAATGTTTAGCTCTGACTTTTAAGCCTGTACACTTTCCTTTTATTTGTTTTTTGAGTTTTTTGTTTGCTTTTATTTAAAATTAGAGAATTTGTTGAAAATCATGCACAAAATGATTTCCCATGTACCATCCTATTATTAACACCTTGCAGTACTGTGGTACACTTGTTACAATTCATGAAAGAACATTTTTACAATCGTTTATTAAGTATAGTTCATCATTTATGATAGGTTCACTGTGTTGTGTAGTCTTATGTTGTTGTTTTTAAATTTTTATGCTAGTGACATATATACAACCTAAAATTTCCCCTTTTAACCACATTCACATATATAATACACGTTTCCTTTTAATAACAAATAGTCATTTTAAGTTGATGTTTTCTATCCTAAATGATAAATTTGTTTTGGAAAGACTTTCTATACATTATTGTTACAAATTTTTGTTTCTCCAGCAAAGATGAAATGTAAATGCCATGGGAAGGGAGTTTTTAAAATGGCTGCCACTACAACTCTTTCACTAACCCAGCCTTTCTGACGGCACTATTTCTGGGAAATGAAGCTAATTTCACTTTCTTTTTCACTGATGAAAAGGTTACTTATCCCCTCCTCCACTCCTAGTGTGTTCTTGTCTCTGTATGAGGTAATCTATAATAATAATCCATGTGACTCCTTTGAAATTGTTTTTCTTTAATAAATGCTATCAACATTTTTTTTCTCGCTTAACTCCACATATTGATTTTTGGTTCAGATACTACCACCTTTCTGAAAGCTTTTTTTTTTTTTTTTTCTAATTCTTGCTTAATCTTAGGATTTTTCATGACTCTAATAAGAGAAAGAACTTTATTCAAGCCTTCACCTGTATACATGATTACATAACATGCTATTTGTATAATCTCTTTTCAATTTATAAAGTGTGTCTTTACACTTAATCTCATTTTATTTTTTTTAGGGTGGTAGGTATAATTGTCCTCATTTTAAAGTTGAAGAAATCAGAGCCTAAGGAAGTTAAGTAATTTGCCCATGGTTAAATTTTTTGAAAATGACTAAGTCAGGATGCAAATTAGATAATATTATTATTTTAAAAATATATAATTAACAAATTTAAAAATATTTAAAAATGCCTATTATATGTGAGACAATGTCCTTGGCATTGAGGATAGGGCAGTGAATAAAAGATAAAGTCCCTACTTTTATAGAGCTCACATTCCACAACTGAGTATTTTGACTTAATTTTTTCAGTATCAATAGAAAACCACAATAACATCATTTACATAATCAAGTTATTATGAGTTACTTAATTTATCTTAATACTGGAGTTTCATTTTTGAAAAAGGGCTGTCCACATATTAAAATGACCGCTAAACAATATGCCCCTCAAATTTTCGTTACTTGAAACGAGAATGGCTCTTGCTCTGTTTTTCATTTGATGGATAGGATGCATTTTTAGAACAGTTGGTTAAGCTGAGGGGTGCTGCCTACAACCATTAAATGGAGCAAGGCTAAATGATCTGTACATAGAATGGCCTCATGGCTTTGGTTAAGTGTTAAACTTCATGAGCAGGCCAACTAATAAAGCATGCCAAGACACCATTACCTAGGCGTTAGAATATAATTGTTCTGTTAACATATCAAGAAAGCATCCCTCTCTCTAACCCCCAACATGGAGCAGGAGTCTAATAATACCTATGTCATTTTAATGAATACCACAAAATGCCAAGTCATGTATTTCGTGGGTTAATTGTCCAATGTCCTCTCATAACTTAGCTGGAGAACAACTTGGTGACCCGCAACTATGCTGCAAAAGGACTGTTGCCTTGAGATTCTTTCTCTAAGAATTCTTATTTATTTTTTTTTCCCTAAGAATTCTTAAGAGGCAGAGTTTCTCAATAATATTCTACTATGACACCAAGTTTAGGGTCCTTGTTCATATGGAAAATAGCTAAGAAGGAAATTGTCAACAAGTCAAACTCTGACATAACATTCAGAATGGAAACAACATAATTACTCAAATTTTTAGTGTATTTCCAAGATTTTAAGATTCCTTGAAAATAATACTCTAATTTTTGGGCAGTGAGTCTAAGGAGTCTAGGAAATAATAAGGAAGACCTGAGTTTAATGACAGGTGACTGTTGCCCAATTTTGAACCAAGATAATGATAGAAACTCCATACAGAAAATACAAGGATATTTTACCAGAACTTTAATTGACTTGGATTCATGGAATATTTTGAAGTAATCTTTTCAATTAATACAGTATTTTGTTATTGGCATTGTGACACAGAAGCTTCTTTAAAACAACAAGCAAATGGGTGAAACAAAACCACCTCTTAGGCTTTCTACATGTAAAAGGTAGTTAAAGGATGTTTTCCTTTTAGGTCAAATTTGTTTAGGGGAAAAGGCTGCAGTTCTACACAGTTCCAGCAGGGGTCAATATGTTTTCATCATTACATACAGAATGCTCAGTGAGCAGGCAGCAAAAGTGTTGATCCTAATTGGAGCAGACACAAGGATCTTCTATAATCCTCTGACATCCTTTTCAAATAATATTTCTTAGGTGGGTGGTGGGCTGTTGGCTGCAATGCCAGTGCAGGCTTCCCTACAATGAAGTCTAACCATTGTCAATTATTTTTGATGTATGCTAGCTTAACTTAAGTCTCCTTCTTACTGGCTTTTCCAACCCGCAGAAGGGCATTCCTACCCCTAATTATTGTGATACGGTACCCAGGGTGGTCAGGACAAGTGTGTTATTTTGGCTTAATGTGCTCTCCAAAACCCATTCCTTTCTTTTTCAGCCTCCCTGTGCTCTTCCTACTCAGCACACACAGAAAACAAGCATACACCTTCAGTCAAATATCTTCGGAGTATTGCCAGTCATTCGGCTTTAACTCTTTAAATGCCAGTGCTTGAAGGAAACTAGAAAAAAAAATGAGTATATATGATTATAGTTGCATATATATTGCTTCCAATACCAAATCCTGCCTTCCCTCTCCACCCCCACCCAAGTAATTTTTTCAGGGGCCAGTCCATGGTATTCTAGGAGCAAATTGTCATCCTTCATGTGCATTTTAAAGAATGGTGGCTGCCTCAGTCTCAAACTGTCACACTGAAGCACGGGTGCTCTGAGTCAAAGGAAAAACCTGTGTGTCCTGCCCCACATTTGTGGGCTTATTTTTACTCTCCTTGGCCCCGACTGCAGCCCTTTCTGTTGAGCAAGGGAGTGAATGTCTCCATGTAGAGACATTTTCAGAAATCTGATTCTGGAGAGCTGAGAGTGTTCCAGCAGGAATGTATTACCGGGACATTCAGAAGGTGGTTAACTGCTTGAGTGCTGCTGCCTGTGCTGGAGAGAGAAGGAAAGAACAGCATATCAGATGTGGCTCTAGCTCCACAAAGCTTAGCCAGAGTGGCATGTTAAGGTGACATCTTCATATATCTTTGTAGATAGGATAGATGTCTTTTGGAAAGGTTATAAAGGTGAGGGCAGAGTTAGTGAGGCAAAATCAGTAGTTCCTGATTTAGGATCGGTTCATAGGGGCTGGGATCATTTTCCACTTATTACACAGAGATTGAGAGGTTCCTAAAATTGAATCCTTTATCACAGACCAGAGCTTCAGTGCCAAATAGCAGGGGATATATTTATTCATACTTTTTGTACATTTTAAATATCCTTTCTCAGAAATATAGAGACTTCTTTTTAATTTTAAAGATTAGCAGAACCCCTTAATGCATCAATAATAATAATAAATCCAGTCTTCACTATTCTTGACAAATCTTGCTTTAATGTTCAAAATGCCATATTTAAGCAAAGCAGATGATAAAGTTCTTTGATGAGATGACTCTTTATCTCCTTCACTTTAATTCTTTACTTATGTAAAAGACAAAACTTAATTACCTCTCTCAAATTCTGGGAAAGGTATGAGGCATAAATGCTCTCAGTTGATGAAGAGGACAGCAGTGATTTCAGTTTGGGCCTGACAGCCACCTGACAGGTGACACTCGATGTTGCTGACGGGTATTCTAGAGAAGGTGGGAGGAATTCTGAGCTCATCTTTGGCTGTTGCAGCAGACAGATTAATTTTTTTTTAAGGAATATGGTTAACATGAATGAAAAAATTGTTTTGATGCATTATATTGCATCTCTTAAAAGAGGCATATATTTATTTATTAGTTCAAGGGATATTTATTGAGGACCTACTATGTGCCAGGCACTGCTGTAAGTATCAGGGATATATTGATGAATAAGATAAGCATTCTCATGCAACTTACATCTGTTTGTTAAAATATACATGTTTGAAAGTATATAAATGTATGTTCTAAAAAAAAAACCCTCAATGTATTTTTATTTCCTCACTTCACACATTTGCTTCTTCATATTTAAATGTAGGCAGAAACACTTCTTGTAGTCTTTGAAGGTGAAAAAAAAATATAACTATAGGGTGAACTACAGAATTTCTGTGGCTGCTAAATTGCTTCAAAACCTAAATTGAGAACAGAGTGGATGCAAAATGGTTTACAAATAATTAGCAGATTAAGATGCATTTTAGTTAGTGCAGCCATTCATAAAACTGAGTAAAATGCTTTTTGAGCAGTTGACTGCAGAGTTCAAAGTTGCCCATCACCTCTGCAGGAGGTCCTGATAACTAAACATGACTATTTCTTGTTCTCACAGCATGGCTTCAGGAAAACCAAATGGTCTCTGCCCTCAGAGTCCTAATCTCATGAATTTGCATAAATGAGAGGAGATGTTTTCCAAATTATGTTTTAAGATTTGTAAATATTTTAACTCTATCCCTAGAATTGATCTTAAGCACTGATGTGACTTTGAAATAGAATAAGGTATTTATTTCATTTATTTATTAAAATACATCTCTGGGCACAAAGACTGACATCTTATATCTAGTAATTTGTAAACCTTAATTTGAAAATTTAATTGAAATCCAGGATTTGGAGGTGTGTTGCTTGCTATTAGTGTGTTACATTTTTTAAGGTATTTGGGAAGCAGGGCCTTGGGCACTGTGGCAGTTTGAGATTATTTATGAATCCCCAAAAGAGAGATTTTGTTTATAAACTAATCTATTCCTCTGGGTGTGATACCCTTTGATTGTATTAGATTCAGCTGAGATATCTTTGATTAAATTATGTTAAGGTTAGGGCTTTTGATTGAACCACCATGTCAGTAGGCTGTGACTCTGGTTAAGTTCCCTCCGCCTTGGTGGGCTGATATAAACGGACACTCACTCAGGAAGACACAGAAAAAGACACGGGAAGAAAGAGAGCTCCATAGACATGGAAGAGGAGAGAACTTTAATCCTGTGGCCCCAGGAAGAGAGATGAACCATTTGCCTGATAGTTTGTAGCTGAGCAGCTGATAAAGCCTGGAAAGAGACTAGCCCTATGCCAGATTGATATAGAGGAAGCCATGAGAGATGAGCCCTATGCCAGCCTACAGCTGAGATAGGAGGAAGTTCGGCCCATGGAGCTTTAAGAGGAAGAAGGAAGGAGAGACCAGGCAGAGATCACCCTCCATCTTGCTTCAACACGTGGCAACAGACTTTGGTGAGGAAACAACCTTGAGGTGGACTCTTTAGGGCCTTATAACTGTTAAAAAAAAAGCCAGCATATTTCTGGTACTTTGCATCAGCACCCCTTTGGCTGACTAATACAGACACCTACACTAAATCTGTGTAATGGACATGCAGCCATTTTACAGCTCAATTTTGAAACTTTTCTATCCACTTGCTTGGAGAAGAAAATTCCAGAACCAAAGATAAGACCTAGTCCTTTCTCTTCCTCATTGATTTGGTTCTGACATTCATCCACCTTTGTTCTTCTCAAGGAAATATGTGGTGTTGGATGTTTTCTTCCTTGCATTTACCTTGATTTACTTAGTAATCACAAACTTCCTTGTCTCCTTGAATTTCAGACTTCCTGACTATAAGAAATCTCTGAAAATTCCTAAAAGAAATGCTGAAATTTTCTTTTGGAAGGTGTCAGGAAATCCAGAAACTCCCTTGCTTTTGAGCATTCCAACCTCTTTTAAGAAAAGAGGCTATTGTTTTTATAAAGCAGATATTCTAATTCCAGATTTATTTACAATTCCTTGTTAAATGATATACCCTTCATGATAAGTGAGGAGCACACCAATAGAGCCAACATTTCTGTTTCACTTGAGAGTTCTTTTGCTCTTTAAAAGATGACCTTAGTGTTTGGGTATTTTAGTTATCTAGGCTACTTAATGGGAATTTATTAGCTTTCAGTTTTGAGGCTAAAATAAAGTAAAAATTCAGGGCATCATCAAGGTAATGCTTTCTCTTCCCAAAGACTGTGGCATTCTGGGCCTGGCTGCTGGCAATCCTTGGTTACTCTTTCACATGGCCAGGCAAGTGGTGGCATAACCTGGTCTTCTGGGTTTTGTTGATTTCAGCTTCTTGCTTCCTGTGGCTTTTTTCCTCTCATGTCAGAATTCATTCCACTTATAAAGGAGTCCAGCAATAGAATTTTAATGCACACTAACTGGGGCTAGGCCACATACACTTTAACTGAAATAACCTTATGAAAATGTCCTACTTACAATCGGTTCACATCCACAGGGATGGATTAAATTTTAAAATGTGTTGTTCTGGGGTACATACAGCTTCAAACTACCACATTGGGTGTTAGAGCCCTTAGGTTAATGGGCTCTAATAGGGAATGGCACCCAGATATTATGCTCATTCCACACTTGGTAGAAAAGAAAAACATTCACTGTGATGAAAGCATTATATATGTATGTGTGCAAGTTTATGTGTCTGTGTGTGTATGGATGTAAATTATATATATAAAAATGTAGATAAATATATCTACATATAGACTTGCCAGCTGAAAAGTCTTAGATGCAGACACAGTAGAAGCAATAAGCAAACCTAGCACTCAGATCTTGATATCTAAATACTATTCTCCACTAAAAGGAACGAGTGCTTTTTGAAAGAAATGGCTACATCCACAAAATAGTCAGGGCAAATATGAGATGATCCTAGAAGAGCCAGAAGGTAAGGAAATACTCAAAGAATGATGTGGGTATGCGAAAAAGGCATAGAATCAGTTTCAGCTCTGAAATGTAAAGAGCTTGGATGTTGTCACTCCTGTCCTTACAACAAGAAAAAGCTGGACAAACTGAAAAGAGATGTGTTTTCTTGGACCCATCAGAGATTGGGGGTCACAGAGCAAACCACCACCCTGAAACCTGGAGAGATTGGTGTATCCAGAGAGATGTAGCAAATGAGATCTTCTTACCTGGATTAGCAGCTGCTGGAATCACAAACAGGAACACTGAAATAGTAATTTTGACAAACTACTGGAGGCTGAGTGTGCATTAGTGTGAGAGTGAGAAACTCCTGGGGGTCTGTATTAGTCAGTCAAAGGGGTGCTGATGCAAAGTACCAAAATTCTATTGGCTTTTATAAAAGATATTTATTTGGGGTAAAAGCTTACAGTTACAAGGCCCTAAAGAGTCCAACTCAAGATACCATAAGAGGTACTTTCTCACCTAAATAAGTTGCCACGTGTTGAAGCAAGATGGTAGGCAATCTCTGCAAGGGTTCAGCCTTCCTCTCTCTCAGCTACAGGCTGTCATAGGGCTTGTGTCTTTCCGGGCTCAGCTGCAAACTATCAGGTGAATGGCTCATCTCTCTTCCGAGGGCTGCAGGATCAAAGTTTTCTCCTCTGCCCTGTCTATGGAGCTCTCTCTTCCTGTGTATTTTATTCTGTGAGTGTCCATTTATATCCCACCAGGGGAGTGGGGACTCAACCTTGAGTTAGACCCAACTGAGTGGTCAAATCAAAGCCCTAATCTTAACATAATTTAACCAAAGACATCTCAGCTGAATCTAATACAATCAAAGGGGATCACACCCAGAGGAACAGACAAAATTACAAACATATTCTTTCTTTTTTTGGAATTCATAAATAATATCAAACTGCTACAGGGACACATATTTTCCTTTAAAGAACTGCACCAAGTACTCATGGGAAGCATGAGGGACTGATTAACACATGGCTCCAGCAGGGCCATGGGAAAAGTGAGCATTATGAAATTTCCCAGAGCCTTCTCCATAACAATGTCCATGAGAAAGGCTTTGCCAGAGTGCAATTTTGAAACTTTATCCCAGCTAGAGTAAAAGAATCTCTCCCTTTTGTTATCCCTTCCAACCTCCTGTCTCCCCAAAGGGGAAAGGGAGTGAACATAGTCAACAGGGCTGGGGATTCAAGGGAATAGGTTGGTAATACTGCAACCAGAAAAGGGAGTAGGGGTAGGGAGAATAAGGCTAACCCACTGGAGAAACACTGATGAAAGTTATAGCCCTGATATGCAGTCCTTTAAAAGACTGAAATTTAACTGAAGCTTTATAAAATGTTTCCCTTCATCCATAACCTACCACCACATCAAAAGGTATCCAGTATTATAATAGTGGATTACAACTGAAAGAACTACAAGGCATAGACTCTCTCTGAGGAGGAGTACATAGGGAAGCCCACAGTCAAGAGGAGAGTAAAACACAAGAACAGTAGAGGAATTTGAAGTCTCTGGTACTTATAGGTACAACAAACATTATATACAGACCAGCTCCTAGCCAGATTAACATAAATTTTCAAAGTAAAAGCCTATTTACCCCAGTTCCTATTATCCAGTATATGTCCAGGTTTCAACAAAAATTACAAAGGATGCCAAAAGAAAAGAAAAAAACACCCTCAGAAGTAACAAAGTAATAATCACAACCAGAGTCACAATTATCAGACCAGGAATTTAAAATAACTATAATTAATATTTTAAGGGCCCTAACTGAAAGAGTAGACAATATGCAAGAACACATGGGTAATGTAAACAGAGGGATAGCATTATAAGAATCAAAAGAAAATGCTAGAAATAAAAAACACATTGATAGAAATGAAGAATGACTTAGATGGTATATTAGTCAGTCAAAGGGTTGCTGATGCAAAATACCAGAAATCTGTTGACTTTTATAAAAGGGTGTTTATTTGGGGTAGAAGCTTACAGTTACCAGGCCATAAAGTGTAAGTTACTTCCCTCACCAAAGTTTGTTGCCACGTGTTGAAGCAAGATGGCTGCCAATGTCTGCAAGGGTTCAGGCTTCCTCTTCCTCTTAAGGCTGTGGTCCCAGCTTCTTCCAATATGAGCTGTAGGCTGGGATAAATCTCATCTCTCTCCCAGGGCTCTTTTCTCTCCGGGCTCAGCTGCTCTGCTCTCTTCACAAGGCCAGCTGTGAACTATCAGGCAAATGGCTCGTCTCTCTTCCCTGGTCCTCTGCCATGTCTAATGGAGCCTTCTCTCTTTCCTTACATATCTGCTTCTCTGTGTAATTACTTCCTGGGATTCCAGCATCCAAAAACTCCAACTAACTCTTCTGCCATGTAGTTTTCTCTGTGAGTCCTAACAACGTGGCCCAATCAAAGCCTTAATCATAATTTAATCAAGCAAAAGTGAAACCTCTTAAGTTAATGCAATCTAATATGCCCAGAAGAACAGACCAGTTTACGTACATAATCCAATATCTCTTTTTGGAATTCATAAACAATATCAAACTGCTACACTCCACCCTCTGAATTCCAAAAAGACATTACAATATTAAAAAAAAAACTTAAATCAGTACAATGCTAAATACAAAATCATATCACAATCAATTTAAAGAAATACAGTTTGTCTTGGCACAAAGTCCCAACTGGCTGTAGAACTCTGAAACTTACAAAATCATTTATCTGCTTCCAATATACAAAAAGACAGAGAAAGGATAAGCATTTGCATTATCAGAAGGAGAAATTGGGAGGGAAATATGCGTCATGGGTCCCCTACAGTTCCATAAGCCTACAGAACATACTCCATTAGATGTCAAAGTCTGAGAGTCATTCTCAAGATGAAGGTTTCTTTTCCCTGGGGCTAATGAGGACCAACCCTTTCCACAGGCTTGTCCAATGGCCATTTTCTTGGTTCCACCCTCAACAAGCATCTGGGTGGTGACTGAGCTCCAGAACTCACCCTCCAAGAATATTGGGGTGACCAAGGGGCGGGGATTCAATGTCTTAATGATGTGGCCTTAGTCATAATTTAATCAAGCAAAAGTGAAACCTCTGAAGTTAATACAATCTAATACACCCAGAGGAACAGTTTATAAACATAATTCAATATCTTTTTTTGGATTTCATAAACAATATCAAACTGCTATAGATGGGCATATTGGGAGATTTGACACAGCTGGGGAAAGAAGTAGTGACCTTAAAGGTAGGTCAATTGAAATTTCCCAAAACAAAATGCAATGGGACAAAAGAAAAACAATACCAGAGCATCCAAAAATTGGTTGGCAATATTAAAGTGTGTAACACATGCATAATTGGACTATCAGAAGGAGAAGAAAGACAGAATGGAGCAGATGAAATATATCTGATATAGTAATATCCAAGACATTGCAAAAAATAAAAATAGACACCAAACTACAGGCCCAGGAAGCTCAGAGAACACAAAACAAGATAATTACCAAGAAAAAACAAAACCTAAACCAAACACTGTTAGGCATATCATATTCAAATTGGAGGAAACTGAAGATAAAAAGAAGATATTGAAGGAAGCCAAAAGACAAAAACACTATAGATGAACAGGACAAAAATTATAGTAGACTTCTTGACAGAAACTGTACAGGAACAAGTGTGAAATAAAACATTTAAAATGTTGAAAGAAAAAAAACCATCCTAGAATAATATATACAGCAGAATTACTCTTTTAAAACTCTTTAAAAGACATACTCAGAAAAACAAAAACTGTATCTCAGGATCCAGTGCAGGCTGTGACCAAAAAATATAACTATATTACAAATGTATGAAATAACCTCACTGAAAGAGGTGAGGTACAAAGCTGATGACCTAAGCAAATTTGAAATTGAGTGGGTGGAAACTTAAACCTAAGTCAAAAGAGATGTAATAAGCACTGTACTTTAGTTGATAAAGTTGATTTCCTTGGCTGTATATGCTACCAATTCTTAAACCACAAGGCATGCATACTGGAATTGAACAATTAATTTAAAAGATGGTGTGAATGGTGGAAGCCAGATTTGTCACTGTTGGAGTGGGAGACTACAGGCATTCAAGGGGACAAGTCTATGATAATCCATGTGGTTATGGATTAGATTTGGAGATCAGTATGAAGTCATATTTAGCTTAATATAGACACAGATGGATACATATAGAAATAATTACACATATGTGTATATGTACAGGTACATACATGTTCATGTTTTGTTGCTCTGTCAGCTGAGAGTCTAGAGGCAATGGCACTCTAGTGCACATCTAGCACACAAATCAAGGTTTCTAATATGATTTTCCAAAAATAAAATAATAAATAATAAAAGGAACCAGGGCCCCTTAGAGAAATGACTGCTTCTAGGACTGGAGCAGGGAATATTCAAGATGATCCTGGAGATTATTGTAGTGCCAGAAAGCAAGCAAGTGTTAAAAACAATGATTTGAGTATTTTAAAAGGACACAAGAGCCAATGGAAAGGGCTCCCAGTGTCTAAAACTGGAATAACTTGAGCAACAAAATGTAATAGTATTAAATTATAACAGTAAGTATAAAATAATATTCATGGGTCCATACTGATAAAAATAAGAGATTGAATAAATAAGTAAATGAGGTGAATATATACAAATTGCTTAAAATAATTGCTGTACCTCACCCTCAAAGAGGTGGGTTGTTTCCAACTTTTGGCAATCATGAATAATGCTGTTATGAACATTTGTGTGCAGATGTCTGTTCATGTCTCTGCTCTCAGTTCCTCTGGAATACCTAGTAATGGTATTGCTGGGTCATATGGCAAGTCTATATTCAACTTCATTAGGAACTGCCAAACAATCCTCCACAGTGGCTGTACCTTTCTACATTCCCACTAACAGTGAATAAGCATTCCTATCTCTCCACATCCTCTCCAACATTTAGAGTTTGCCAACTTTTTATTAGCGGCTAGTCTGATAAGTGTGAAGTGATATCACTTTGTAGTTTTGATTTGCATTTCCCTAATTGCTAGCGATGTTCAACATTTTTTCCTGTGTTTCTTTGCCATTTGTATTTCTTCCTTGGATAATTGTCTTTTGCCCATTTTTTAATCAGGTAGTTTGTCTTTTTATTGTTGAGTTGTATAATCTTTGTGGATCATGGATATTAATTAATCCTTTATTGAATATGTGCTTGCCAAATATTTTCTTCCATTGAGTCGTCTGCCTTTTCACCCTTTTGACAAAGTCCTTTGAGGTACAAAAGTGTTGAATTTTGAGGAAGTCCCATTTATCTATTTTTTCTTTTTTTGCTCATCCTTTGGTGTAAGGTTTAAGAAACTATTCCCTACTGCAAGATCTTGAAGATGTTTTCATACATTTTCTTCTAGGAGTTTTATGGTTGTTGTTTTTATATTTAAGTCCTTGATCCATTTTAAGTTAATTTTTGTATATGGTGTGAGATAGGGGACTTCTTTCTTTCTTTTGGATTTGGATATCCAGTTCTCCCAGCACCATTTGTTTAATAGACTGTTCTGGCCCAGCTGGGTGGGCTTGACTGCCTTGTCAAAAATCACTTGACTGTAGATGTGATGGTCTACTTCTGAGTTCTTGGTTCAGTTCCATTGATCAATATGTCTGTCTTTATTCCAGTACCATGCTGTTTTTACCACTGTAGCTAAGTAATATGCTTTAAAGTCTGGAAATGAGAGTCCTTCAGCCTCATTCTTCTTTTTTAAGACCTTTTTTTTGGCTATTTGGGGCCCCTTTCCCTTCCAAATAAATTTGATTATTGGGTTTTCCACTTCTGCAAAAAAGGCTTTTGGGATTTTTATTGGGATTGCATTGAATCTGTAAATCAGTTTGGGTAGAATTGACATCTTAATGATTTTTAGTCTTCCAATCCATGAACATGGAATGTCCTTCCATTTATTTAAGTCTCCTTCAGTTACTTTTAGTAATGTTTTGTAGTTTTCTGAATATTGGCCCTTTATGTCCTTGGTTAAGATTTTCCCTACATATTTGATGTTTTCTGATTTCCTCCCCAGATTGCACATCAGTAGTGTATAGAAACGCTATTGATTTTGCATATTAATCTTGTATTCCGCCAATTTGCTGAACTCATCTATTAGTCCTAGTAGCTTTGTTGTGGATTTTTCAAGAGATTCTAGATATAGAATCATATCATCTGCAAATAGTGAAAGTTTTACTTCTTTCTTTCCTATTTGGGTTCCTTTTATTTCTTTATCTAGCCTAATTGTTCTATCTAGAACCTCTAGCACAATCTTGAATAACAATAGTGACAGTGAGCATCCTTGTTTTGTTCCTGATCTCAGCTGGAAAACCCTCAGTCTTTTGCAATCGAGTACAATGCTAGCTGTTGGTTTTTCATATATGCACTTACCATATTGAGAAAGCTTCCTTCTATTCCTATCTTTTGGAGTGTTTTTATCAAGAAAGGGTGCTGTATTTTGTCAAATGACTTTTTTGCATCAATCAAGAGGATTATGTGATTTTTCTTCAATCAATGTGGTTTACTACACGAATTGATTTTCTTGTGTTGAACCACCCTTGCATACTTAGATAAAACCCATTTGATCGTGGTGTATAATTCTTTTAGTGTGCTTTTGGATTTTGTTTGCAAGTATTTTGTTGAGGATTTTTGCATCTATATTCATTAGAGATATTGGTCTGTAATTTTCTTTTTTTGCAGTATCTTTATCTGGTTTTGGCATTAGGGTGATGTTGGCTTCATAGAATGAGTTTAGTAGTGTTCTTTCCTGTTCAATTTTTTTGGAAGAACTTGAGTGAGATTGGTATTAGATTGTCTTTGAATGGCTGGTAGAATTCACCTGTGAAGCCATATGGTTCTGGGCTTTTCACCCAGGAGTTTTTTGATGACTGTTTCAATCTCTTCACTTGTGATTGGTTTGTTAAGGTCTTCTATTTCTTCTAAGGTCAGTGAAGGTGGTTTTCTGTGTTTCTAGGAATTTGCTCATCACCTCTACATTGTCTAGTTTTTGGCTTACATTTGTTCTTAGTATTCTCTT
The DNA here is from genome assembly GCA_029593785.1 of Cabassous unicinctus. Classification (NCBI taxonomy): domain Eukaryota; kingdom Metazoa; phylum Chordata; class Mammalia; order Cingulata; family Chlamyphoridae; genus Cabassous; species Cabassous unicinctus. The sequence continues at coordinate 20,360 of JAQZBX010013073.1, read as the reverse complement.
ATTTTTGCAGGGTCAGTGGTAATGCCCCACTCTCATTTCTAATTTTACTTATTTGCACTTTCTCTCTTTTTCTCTTTGTCAATCTAGCTAAGGGTTTGTAGATTTTGTTGATCTTCTCAAAGAACCAACATTTCATTTTTTTTATTCTATGTTTTTTTTGTTCTTGATTTCATTTATTTCTGCTCTGATCTTTACTATTTCTTTTCTTTGGCTTGGTTTGGGATTAGTTTGCTGCTCTTTTTCTAGTTTTTCCAGGTGTATAGTTAGATCTTCAATTTTAGCTCTTTTTTCTTTTTTAATGTAAGCATTGAAAACACTGCCTTTGCAGTGTCCCATACGTTTTGATTTGTTGTATTCTCATTTTCATCTCAAGATATTTGCTGCATTATCTTGCAATTTCTTCTTGACCCACTGATTAAGAGTGTGTTGTTTAATATCCATATATTCATGAATTTTCCCTTTTTCTGTCCATTATTGATTTCCTGCTTCACTCCATTATGATCAGAGAAAGTCTTTTGTATAATTTCAATCTTTTTAAATTTATTGAGACTTGTCTTGTGACCCAACATATGGCATATTTTGGAGAAGGATCCACAAGCACTTGAAAAGAAAGTATATCCTGCTGTTTTGGAGTGCAATCCTCTATAGATGTCTGTTATGTCTAGTTCATTTATCATATTTCAGGCTATCTGTTTCTTTATTTATCCTCTGTCCAGTTGCTCAATACTGAGAACGTTGTATTTAAGTATCCAACTATTATTGTAGAGACATCTATTTCTCCCTTCAGTTTTGCCATTGTGTGCCTCATGTATCTTGGGGCATTGTGGTTAGGTGTATAAATATTTAATGGAGTTATTTCTTCTTGGTGAATTGCCCCTTTTATTAATATATAATGACCTTCTTCAACCCTTATAACAATTTTGTGTTTGAAATCTATTTTGTCCAATATTAGTATCGCTACTCCAGCTTTTTTTTGCTTACTATTTGCATGGAATATCTTTTTTCCACCTTTCACTTTTAACCTGGTTGTGTCCTTACATCTGAGGTAGGTCTCTTGTAGACAACATATAAATGGCTTTTATTTTTTAATCCAATCTATCAGTCTATGTCTTTTGATTGGATAGTTCAATCCAACAACATTCAATGTTACTACTGTAAAGACATTACTTCATCCATTTTGTCCTTCAGCTCTCTGTTGTCATATCATTTTATTTTTCTTTAAAATTCCCCAATCTAGTTTTATATTCAATTTTTAAAAATATTAGCTCTTAAAAATTAATATGTGAGATCTAAAATTTTTTGAAACCTTTTATGATGAAGTTCTGAATTATTTATAGGTGCTTATTAAGTAATAAATATAAAGCAAAAATTCTATGTAAGTTTAGTGTCTCAAGTCTAAAGTTTCTTTGTTAAGTGAATTGGAGACTGCTAATCTGACTAATCATACATTTGTAATATTTGGTTTATTACTTTCAAGACACAAAATAACTCTACTAACTCTAATTTTGAGGAGAAATCTGTTTTTGAGACATCAATGAATTTTGTTATTTGCACATGAACAGGTGCTTTCGAAAAGTGTAAGAACAGTAGTTCTTTTAAGTAAACATTATAACTCAACCAGTTCTATTTCAGACATTTTTCACATTTACATCCACTGTCATTGCTTAGTGCATTTTATAAACTCTAAGTTTAAATATAGCACAAAATCAATAATTATTCATACTTCAATGTTCTTCCATGGGAACCTTCTCTGCTTTAGTTAAGCCCACCTATTCCCATTTCCTTTATGTATCTGTTTTCTATCTCTATTTGTACCATTTCAAAAATTTCAGTAAGGATTTATTGATAGCTTTCTGTGTGCTAAGTTCTGGGCTAGATGTTATTGCTTTTTTGTGTATATGTGTCTGTGTTTGTGATGTATGTCTTTCTATGGGCTAGCTTGTGGTGAAAGGGTGGAAATATGTAAGGAGAAATAAAACATAATGGTATTGTAGATTGTCCAGGGCAAGGCTGAAGACCTGGAGAATAGGAGTTGGCTGGTTCATCAATTGTAACATAGGGAAAACTGTGTGTGTGTGTGTGTGTGTGTGTGTGTGTGTGTGTGTGGCAGGGAGCGTTTTATAGGAATTTCCTATATTTTTGGTTTAATTTTTTTATAAACATAAATCTAAAGCTTCTCTGAAAATAAAGTTTATTATTAAAAATATATAAAATTGTGACTCAATAGTACCTAATCTTCTGAATACAGGGTCAAAGATAAACAATTATATTTTAAAAAATATTACTGCCATCTATAATCCATAGCTTATATTTGGTGTATTTTCTGCACATACCATTAAAAATTGCATTTTAAAACTCTGTGAAAGGATTAATAAAAGAGATACAAGTAATAGACTATGAGAGAACATAAGGCGCAAATAGTTTTGAAGGTCAGAGAGGAAAATTTATTTGTACAAAAATACTTAAATATTTGAATTCCAGACATTTATCTAGGAGCTGGGGATAGAATGAAAACAAGACAAAGTTCTCTGATCCCAAGAAACACACTTTCTAGTTGGCAGAATCTGACAATATAGAAGTAAAGAATTAGAAAAAATGTAGTTTCAGATAATGGCAAATGCTATGAAGATATTAAAACAAGTACCATAGGAGAAGGTCGGGGAGCATCTTCAATGAGGTGGCAGAAAAGGCTTCCTTGGGAGGGTGATATCTGTGATGAGAGCTATGAAGGTTATGTCTTTTCATCCTCTTACTTAAATCATTCCCCTCAAAAACAGGTTTTGACTCTGTACTCCTAGAGCTGCTGACCCACCTCCTGAATTTCCTTCATTGTTCAAGTTTCTGGAAAGAGTAGTCTAATCAATTCCACCTACATGTTGATTATATCCAAATCTAATTGCTAGCCCAGGCCCTACTCTTTAACCATATAGTAAAGATCAGTTGGACTTATCCACCTGACTGCCCCACATAAATCCAAATTTAATGTCACTGCATAACATATTGTTCACCTCGTATGCTCTGTCTTGGATTGAAGTACTAACATCTACAGAATTCCCCAACTGACTTTCTCACATCTAGTCTGTGATAAATGCTTGACAATTCTAACTTCATATGTCTCACATCTCTTTCCTATGTTTCACTACCATTGGCACAGCCTTAATTCAGGCACTTGCCAAAGTTCTTCCAGATTCTACCACAACCTTCGAAAAGTCTACTTCCAAGCTTCCTCCCTCTTTGTATCTGCATTGCTGAAGAAATAAAAAGAATTATACTCATAAACTCATAAATATATACCCATTGCTCTCTTTGGATCTAAGATAAAATTCAGACTTCATTGTGGGAGCTATAAAGTGTTTCATGATCTGGCCCATGTCTAGTTTCCATATTCATCTCTATACTTGTCCCCTGCCTCCAAACCAGGACTCTAAGAGTGGTGAGCTGTGGCACAAGGTCTTTCCCTTAGGTCTTGACGTTCCCAAAATGCAAGTCCTTTATTCATTTCTTAATTGCAAAATAATATTGTTTCATAAACTTTCAGTTTTAAATAAGGTTTACTTTGTTTGACCTCTTGAGGTATTAAAACTTGATATCCATGAACTAAAATTAATATATTCTAGAGTTTACTGAAAACTCTAATTCAGTATTTTACTGTGAAGTCTTGTTGCTGCTGCACATATGCACAGGCAGATAGAATGGCCACAGCTTAGGGAATAGGTTCGGTTAGTGTCATTGCTGTCAGTTAGTAGTGCTTTGCTAACTACTGCTCTTCTTGCTTTGAATTTTACTTCACCATTATTAGCTTAACATTTTTGTGGATTGTTTTTTCAGCCTACACAGTGTAGTGTAACATATCTAAATCAATAGCATTTTTGGCTGATGGCTTTTCAGAGACACTGTCTAAGACAGTTTGGGATTTCAGTGCAATTTTATTTTGCCAAAGCAACTATATACATAGTCCACCCACTCAAATTTTGTCTGTACAATGTTCCTTCAGTGATATGCCTGTAAATGTATGCTATTTAAATAATTTGTTATATGGTTGCATATTTGCAAGCATATTACAGACTAAGGGTCAAGGTTCCTAAAATATAAAGAGCTCCCAGAAATTAAAAAAAAAATTAAGAAAGCTAAATTGCTCCATAGAAAAACAGGGCAACGGATATGAGCAAAGTATTCACAGACAAGGAAATAAAAATGGCTCATAAACATACATTATAAGATATGTAAATTAAAACTGCACTGAAACATTATGCATCATCAAAAAATCTGTAAAAGTTCAAAGGCTTAATAACACATTCTCTTGAGACTACTAGACATACATTGTCTTGAATGTAAATTGGTACAATCTGTATGGTGAGCAACTTGGTTTTCGATGTTAAATAACAGATTACATATACTTTTTATCTAGCAATTCACTTCTGGAAATTTATTCCAGACATACTTACACATATGGGAAATAATAGAAATATACAACCTAACATTTTATAGCTTTACAATTAAAAACATTAAAAATATTAAAAAATTTAAAACTCATAGATTTGTTGTCAATTAAAATTAAATTACCATATTGTGTTCTTCTCTGTGCATGATATCAAACGGTTCACTTGTTTTATTGCTAATCATGCTAACCCTACTCACATGGTTAAATTGGTGTGTGCCAATTTTCTCTACTGTAAAATTATTATTTTTTTTGTAGTTAGTATCTAGTGGGAGATACTTTGAGACTAGGCAAAGTATGTTTCTCCTCAAACTTTTTCCCACTAATTTTAGCATCCATTGCTAGATCTTGTTTGCAGCAATTGTTACTGTGGTATTTGCCTAATGTTGATTCTCTAATTCCCTTTTCTAATTCATTAATTGAAATTTTTTTATTGAAAGAGCCATTCCTATTATATCTACTCTCTCTCTCTCTTTCTCTCTCTCTCATCTATCTACCTAACATGTACTATTGAGTATTTAATTTGCTCTATGGGTTAAACTCCAATGCTATCATTATTTTGTTACTCAAATTACACGAGTTTTGGCCATTAGGAACTTCTTCCTCTTGGCTCCTGTGTTCTTCCAAACAGTTTCCATCCTTTTTTTGAGTGCCTCTGCATTTTTTCCACCACTAGATTGTGGTGGAAAATCTTGTATTTTGTGGCTTATCTTGTATTTTCTCTGCTCCAGCCCTGGAATCAACCACTGATCAAAGGATCCCTAGAGGCATAATTTTTGTGGAATTGTTGCCAATAATCCATAACCTCTTTCTAATCATGAGAAAACAACAAGAAAGACCCACACTGAGAATTATTCTATGAAATAACTGATCAGTACTCTTTACATATCAAGGCCATGGAAGACCAAGGAGAAATAACAGCTAAATGCAATATGGAATCCTGAATGGGATTCTGGAACAGAGAAAGGACATTAGTGGAAAATTTAGTGAAACTAGAGTAAAGTCTGTAGTTTAACTGATAATATTGTGCCAACGTGTATTTCCTGGTAGATGATGATGCTATAGTCATGTAAGATGTTAACATTATGGAAAACATGGTCAGGGTATAAGGAAACTCTTTACTATATTTGAAAATTTTCTCCAAGTCTAAGATTATGTCAAAATAAAAAGTTAAAAATTAAATTAAGAAGGGAAAAATACAGTGAAGTGGTCTGGAGAGCTTTCCAAAGTATATTCTTAAGTCTGGGAAAGTAAAGTGCACCAATTGTGTTTGTGTGAGTGTGTGTGTGTATAAATTTATGTTTTTGTGAATACATATGATATCTTTAGAAGGGCACAGAGAGTATTATCAATATTTATAATCTCTTTTGGAAATAGTGGAAGGCAGGGAGTAAACTGAATTTCTCCTATATATTCTTTTTTTTTTTTTTTTAATCGTTTGGATAGTACCAATACTAAAAAGCAAAATAAAAATTTATTTTAAAGGGCAATATATTGCTAAAGTAAATGTAATAATTTACAGGGTTAATTTAAAATATACATTATTGTTTAAACATGAAATTATGTATATGTTGATATTTTATCTTATTAATAAGAATAATTCATAAACATTAATGTCAGAAATTTACTGCAATTCGTTTTTCTTGTTTCCCTTTAGGTTTTAAAAATCGTCCTTTTTCTTGGAAGTGGAAATGTCTGTCTTAGGAAGGCTGTAGCTCTTGGATTCCATCCAACTGGACTATGATTTTTAAAATGTTGGATTGCCAACTGCTATAAAACTCTGTTCTCTCTCAAGAATTGTTTCTTTTTCACAACTGTTTCTTGACTAGAAAACCTTTCTGATTTTCCCCTCACCTGGATATATCCTTTCTTTAAAAGTCAATTTAGATGTTATCCTCTCCAGAAAGCTTTTCTGATCCTTAATCCCCAAATTTGAGCTTGACCAATCCTACATGCTTCCATTACACTGTGTTGTCTTTGGCATAACCTCTAATTTACTAAAATTATTTAATTTTTATTCTCCTTCCTAGATTATGAGCGATTTAAGGGAAGAAACTGAGTCTTTTATCTTTGTACCATTTATACTTCAGGGAATGACAAACCTCCATCTAAAAATAAGATATGGGCTTTTTTAAAGGATGCAATTAAAATAAATCTAAAATACTAGTAGAGAAACCTCGTACTTCCTGGTAAAATAGGTGATTCCAGAATGAGCAGATCCACACAGGAATAAGTCATAGATACAAAAGCAGAGTGAACTCACAAAGTCGAAGATCTGAAAAAAGTTACACTGAATTTAAAGGAAATAGATGATAGCATTTGAACAGAGCCCACTTTTTACACACATGAAAAAATGGGTACTAGAAAGGTAGAGTGACTTGCTATTTAAGTTGGGTTCTTTTGATTTCAAGAAACAAATTAAATTAGTAAAAAGGGAGCTTATTCTAACATTTCACTTAGGATGAGAAGGGTGGAGCAACACTGAAAATTAGTGGAGGTATGAATCATACAAAGGTGCTTCTTGGTCCAGGCTACCATCGCTCTGAATGTAGACTGGGTGTCATTGCTGTCTGGGCCTGATGCTGCTATAAAAGATATAACCCTCACTACCATTCAGTGTGCCCTAGACAAGAGATACAAAGCCTCACAGACTCCTAGAGCCATTACGTATTGCATTAGTCATGGTTCTCCAGGGTAAAAGAACCAACAGATTATGTCTCTATGTCTGTGTCTAGGTCTGTGTCTGTGTCTATACCTATATATCTATATGTATAGCTATAGTTATAGCTATACCTTTACCTATATCCATAACCATAACCTATCCATATCCATATCCATATCCATATCTATCTATATATAAATACGAGCTATATTATAGAAATTGGCTCATGTGACCTAGATTGGCAAGTATGAATTCCGTAGGGCAGGCTGAAAGTTGGGAATTCTGATGAAAGTTTTGATGAATTTCTCAGGAGAAGTTGGACAGCTGAGGTAGAAATAGAAATTCTTTCCAACTCCTGAAATTATCAGTTCTACCTTTAAGGCTTTCCACTGATTGGATGAAACTTCTCTCAATGCTGAAGGCAATCTCCTTTTTTTATACTGTAGATGTAATCAGCCATAGATGTAATCAACTGACTAATGATTTAAATCCATGAATACCTTCACAGTAACAATACTCTCACAGTTTGACCAAACAACTGGACACCATAATCAGCTAAGATGACACATGAACTTAACCATCACATATATCTAGGAGGTTAGTTCCAGATCCACAGCAGCACTGGGAACCTTTTGTAGTAGTTCCTGAATATCCTTGCTTTAGCTTTGCCATTAACATGACTCAATGGCTCTTCCCATGGCATCCTATTGTGTCAGTTTGTTTTTGCTCCCTCGTACCAAGAGGCTCCTTACCTCTCTCTATATTAAAAACCAAACAAAGCTTGCTCATTCCTTTTTCTAACTAAACTTTGTGATTTACTGTAACTCTGGCTGTTAGATCCTCATGGCCCTCACTCAGGCGTCTCTTTATGTATATGTTAGTCTTAGTTTTCAGTACCACATTCTCTTTTTTATTTTCCAATTTAATTTCTGGAGATAGAGTGACTGCTCCTGCTTCTTTATTGTGTATGTGTGTCCCAGATTCTCACCCTTATGAAATAGCTGCTTTTGGAATGGTTAGGAGTCCACCTTTGATTAATTCAGTAGTGGCTGGAGGAGGGCGTATAGGGGTGTCATGGGGCTCCTTTTGTTCAAAATATGACCTCTACAAAGTGCTCAATCAGCACTCTGACAAAAATCAACAACAGAAAATATAATAGACAAAATTAATATTGCAGTTCTTCAGGCATTGCTGATCTGTCTAACAAAACCAAAATATGATTTAAGTATAAGACCAAAATATAATATTAACATCGAAAAAGTCAATTTACATAGACATTTCACTTCCTTATTAGTATATATAGTAACATGAAAATCCTGGGGGTGAAGAATGCTGTGGATGTGTTAAGTTTAACACCTTATACACTATGGGCATTCCATCAACATTAAACAAGTGTGATAACAGCTGGAGATAGTTTGCAAGATGCATTTGCCCCCCTTTTTCTGTTGGTGTTCTCAAGCTTTGCTTAGAATTCTTGTTTGAAAGAATGTTCCATATTAGTTTCTAGAACTCTAAATTTAGAATCTTTGATATTTAAAAATTTGAGCTTCATTCAAACATTTTTTTGTTTGAATGAAAAATTTTGTTTGCCATTAATTTTTCCTTCGCAATGAAGTGATTTATTGTTATTAAAAGTTATTGTTATTTGAAGAATCACATCTAGGGAACAGAGGAAAACCAATATATCTGTGCTATTTTTTTCATAATCAGTTTAAGTTTTTTCCTACAATTTTAAAAGATTATGCTAAATCATTCCTCTTCCGCCTTCTGCTTTTTGCAAGATCTGGGACAGCATTCTTTTATGACAGATCTCACTAACTTTTTGATGATCTCCCTCTTCTCTCTCTCTCTCTTTTTCCATCTCTTTCTTGTTTCTCATTTAGCACAAGAATAGATATTGCTTGGTTGTGTTTACATTTATAACACAGTATTAGTGTATAATAGGAAAAATTGTCCACATATATATGGTTTATTCATGTGACTTAAAGGAGTAAACACTATGCTGCTACATAAATGAAAGTGATCAAAACCTATGGAACCTAGCCAAGACACTGTAAAAAAAGTGGAGAAGGGAACTCCTACAGATCAAGTTTGAAGGAAGTGGGTGCATAAAAATACTGTTTCCTGATTGTACACCACCAATTTCAATCCACTTAATAAATTGGTAATAGCTTCAGGCACCATCTAGATGTCACTGAGTCCCAATCTTTCTCCAATCCAATTCGTTTTCCTCGGCTCCAGTCCCATTTACCCAAATGCTTACTGGACATTTCCTTTCAATATCTACAGAGAGCTGAATCTTAAAATGTACCAAAAATATTTGTCATTTTACCCCCCAAATCCTAAACCACCTTCACCTGTGTGTCGTATTTAAAATGAATGCCACTAACATCTACTTAGCTATTAAAATATATTTATCTCCCTTTCTTTATCCTCATGTTGCATATTTCTTCATGTTAACCAAATCCTAGTTATTCTATCTACAAAATATACCCCGTATATATTATTTCTATCCACGTTTAAGTCTAGCACCTTAGTCCAAGCCACCAATTATTTTCACTTAAATGTTGCAAGTAGTGTCCCTAACACCACTTTTGAGCTCTTTATCTTCTCTGAAGCCAAATAGATTTTTGTGAAATGTGAACCTGGGCTTATATCTTTAGTAGAATCCCTCTCTTTTCTCATCTTCACACTGCATTTTGGCCATCGTGAACTTTTTTTTTTTGTTTTCTGGCCCATGCACTTGCTGCCCATTTGTCTGGAACTTTCTCAGCCTGGCTGTTTTTACCATTGTTTTGAATTTGTGTCCTTCAAGTAGAATTCCCCACACTTTGCAACAAATATCTTACCTATGAGCTTCCTGAGCCCTCTGTTCTTCCTCTACCTACTATCATTCTGAATTATAATTGCTTATTCATTTAATATCTGTCTCTCAGGTTATAATTCTCATACTCATGGAAACATGTCTATCTTCTTCATCCTCATATAACTCCAGCATCCACAAGAATTTCTGGAACTTAGGAGGTTATCTGTAAAGGCTTGTTAAATGAAAGTTTGCTGATTTAACCTTTAAAATTTCTTTAGTATATTGATCCTATCCCAAGCCTAATTGATTCTCAGATAATATAATCTTCCCATAATTGGTATGAGGGAAACACCTTTTTCAGAATCCTGATTATTCTTTCCTTGTGGGGGGAGCTCCATTGACATAGCAATTATAGCCTATCTCCCCACCCTTGCATGCTTATTTCTGAGAGGAGAGGGTGGGTTATGTGACTGAGAGATTTTTGAAAGACTAAGTTGTGTTTGCTAGCTCGGTCACTTCTCTTTATCTTTCCGTTTGGGTCCAAACCAGTGAGTATACATTTGCTCTGCTTCTCTATGTGTTAAGGTATACAAATGCAGGCTCCCGTGTGAGAGGGTCTTTGGTGATCTAATGCAGTCTGTGCCTGGGTTGGTGTCTGTTAATATCTGAGTTCAGAATTAGGAAACCTATTTGCTGCAGATAGAAGCTCCATTCTCACGTATCAGATTTTTCCCTATTAAAGGCAATATGTGTGTTAAAGATTTCCATTTGCTTTTCTTTCTCTCTTGGTTTTGAATTCGTTCAGGAATAAAGGAAATGGAGTACTATTTTGGGTCTCATCAAATTCCATCATTGTCACATAACATTGCTGTATTCTTGGTTATTTTCATTAATTCATTTAGACAACAAATACTTAATAAATGTGCCAGGATGATCCCTAGGAAGACTAATTCTTTTACCTGAGCTTTAAAAAAAATAAAAATAGCATTAGAGAGTTTATGGATCTATTACCACTAGAATGTAAGCTTCATGATAGCATTGTATTGGACAGTTTGGTGTTCATATTATTCTGAGTGGATTTAAAAGTGGATACAGATTACTCTGAAAATATTCTACATATATGGTACATTTTAGGAGACTAGTTTAAATATTCCTGCCTTTCCACCACTCTTCTAATAATTATTCTAGGTAAGTAGAGTACACTGTTCTTCAGATTTCTAAATGTTTTTAACATTGGACCCTTGCCTCCAGTTAATTTAATTTATACTTAAAGGACATCTACAACTACATTTAATCATAAGCAGTTTCCATGGTAACATCACAGTCTTTCTAAATGCAGGCTATGATGTAATCAACTGAAATGACTGCCATACCTAAATTGTTTATTTCATCTGAAGTATTCCTTATTTAAATCTATTGTACCACACACAGATTTTCCACATCTGAGTTTATCTTGGAAGTATGGGGCATTTTCCTGTGACTTCTATTTTAGAAATTCTTGTTTGATTTAACAGTATGATGGAATTCACACTTCCGCTAGAGTTAAGATACGGACAGAATGGACTAAATTATGTAGAATGGACCAATATGATGTTGACCTAATTTTTACAAAATTATGGAAAATTTCTATCCATGCTGATAGTGTATGGAATATCATTGTATTCAAAATATTATGGAAGAGTGAATCTCACACACTAAATTGATTATCAATTTTAGCTCCATTTACATATTACATTATGAAGTAGTTGGGGATCTTACCATTCATTTCCTAAAGTACTCATTCTAATGAGATTATTTTATAAATGTAAATTTTTGAGTTAATGGCTTTTTCTTTAAGTAGCAGTTGTCAATGCCAGTTCCCTACACCTGTACAGAATTGAGGCTACTTTCTAAAGGGTTCCAATAGGGGAAAACCTCGAGATCTGTGCCCAAGGTCTTCTAACCCAAAGTTAGAAAAGACCTAACCTTTTAGACCTATGTACTCTCGGCAGAGAATTTCATTAAGTGTCTTTTCTTTGCTCATGAAATCTTTCTGTTTTGTTCATTTTTCCCTTCTTTCATTTATTTATGGATTTAGTGGAAACAAAGACATTTAGGATAGCAAATCAAGTACATCTGTTTTTGGAAATAGTTGAGTTACATCCTGGATAAGAGAAAAAGGAAGAATGGAAGAAAAATCATTATATATGTTAATATTGTCCAAGATGCCCAATATACTTTTTGGAGGCTCCTGAAGAATGGCTAAGAAATTTATGGAAATATAGTTCAGAGGGAATCCTTCTTAATAGTTTCCCAAAATAGATCCAATTTTTTTTTTTTTTTGCTTTGTATATTCATAGACGTTTGTTTATTTTTAAAACACATCTTATAACATATATTATTATATACCTATAAATATCTCTTCTTTTAGTCTCCAAGTTCCATAAGGATAGGAAGTTTCAAGAAAGCAGTTGACAATACGAATAGAAATGGGCTGGGTTTGGGAAATTTGGAGATTATTCGTAATATCAGTAGGGTGCTAGGTGTATTTGTCAACATTCACTCATGGAAAAATATGCAGGTTTTTGTATCCTGTGCATAAGTAATTAAATATGGGGATTCAGGGCTTATGGAACTATTGGAAGAATTGCAAATGAGTGCTTGGGGAAGCTGCCATTGAGGATTAGGCTAGCTGTTACTCAAAGGTCATAGAAGTTCACAGTGGAGGTATTAATTTGAAATGCTAAAGCAGATCTTTCTCAAAAGCTTGCCTGGAAGTTTTGCTTGTCTCAACAATCTCTGGGAAGCCCTCAGCAACTTTCCCTGTCTGTGGATGTGAAACTCATGCATTTAAGAAGTTTCCAGAAAAGAATGGTGACTCTCATCTGTCCATATCTCTATCATCTGTCAAGTGCTTCTGGATAATAGCAGCTTCGGCTTCATTTCATCCTAATTCTCACTTGAGTTTCTTGCAAACTTTTGAACTCTAACCAAAAACCATGTAAGGAACGGGGTTCTGGGAATGAAATTTCCAGGCTTAGATAGGAGTGGTGGTGGTGCTGTGTTGATAACAAACAGTCTGACACTGGAATCTATGAGAAATTGCTTACAAAGGCTTAAGACGAGAAGTGGACCAGAAAGTAGAGACTGGTTTTTCAACATTTATTGAGAAAAGAAGGGGTATAGGGTATATTAGAGGCAGACAAAGGATTTAGATAATTTTTACCCTTTTAAAGAATGGTAATTCTTGGCTAGATTTTTATGCAGAAGGGAAGAAGCTAATAGAGAAGCACAGGTTGTAGAATGATAAAGGGAGATGATTGTTAATGAATTAAGGTCTCTGAAGGAAGTGGGAGAAGTTGGGATGATTGGAGGTTAGTCCTGAATATGAAGAAGGATATGGATTTCTCTGAAGCCGAAAACAAGACAAGGTACAAAAATAAATTAGTTTATATGGTTGGGAATGGTGAATTGAGGGAAGTGATGGGTGAGGACCTCTATTTTATCTGTGAAGTAAGAAGTAATGATGCCTGCTGGGAGGGTGTCTGGCAGGGGTTAATTCTAAGGAGAAAGAACCAGTGTGGAATAATGCTGAGAAGGAGAGGTGTAGGGGAGACAAGAGCTATCCCAACAAACAAAAGACTGCTGCATGCCCTAAGGGCTCAGAGGAGGGGGGGTGGCAGTGCCCTGCCTGTGCATGGCACCAACTGCCTGGTGCCACTATTGGGAGCTGGTGGAATTTCCCTACCCGCACTTACCATCCTTGATGAATTTACAGCTGGCATGAGTTTCTCTTCCCTGGAATTTTGGAGAGTTCCCCTGATTATTTTGCTCCCTGGACACTGCAAAAACCATCTCTCCATGCCTAGTTTACATTAGGCATTCAGTAGAATGTGTGTTGACATGTCCTCGGTTTAGTGATTTGTGGAGTCCGTGATGTGAAAAGATTGAGAACTAGAGAGTTGGGGGGAGTGTCTGTGACCATGTTCCTGAATAACTAAGGAGTTTAGGCTTGTTTGGAAAGGAAGTGAGACCAGAGGGATCTGAAAAGGGGTGGGGGGTAGAAATGAAAGGGACCAGAGAATGAAAGTCTTGAGAATTTTGGGTGGTGGTGATGGCAGCACAACATTGTGAACATAATTAACAGTATTGAAATATATACATGAATGTGGCTAAAGGGGAAATGCTAGGTTATATATATGGTAACAGAATGAAGATTTAAAAAATGTAAATCCATGGAACTGCACTATACAAACAGTGAAACAGCGAAACCTAAGTTAAGCCACGGACTATAGTTAATAATACTATTATAAAAATTGTATACAAATGTATAACAATTGTAACAAATGTTTCACACCAAGGCATGGTGTTAATAATAGAAAAAAACATTTTTAAGGTCTTTAGAGATTGAAAAACATATTTACTGTGAACAAAGGGATGAGGAACCTAGGAGGAAAACCCCAGCAGGAGCTGTAGTCAGAGAGTGGATTAAAGGAGATATTTTCAGAGGTGTAGTCATTCTAGCTGTAGAGAAAAAGATTCCAGTTATGGCCATGGATTGAGTGGTTGAAGGGCACTGGGACTCGGGAAATCAAACAACCAAGAGATAGGGTACTGGCAGGACCACTGCTTACAGTAATACACTGCAGGCCATATGCATTGCATCGCCAGGCTGTAACATTTACATCGTAGTCTAAAATGAATGGCACTCCCCATGAGTATGCACTGCACAATCAGTGTGACCATCCCCTGTGGTCCTGGGCTCAGTATTATTCATGTGGACCTTGTGTTCACATGGGGTCTTGGCAAGTATTATCGTAGGGTTCTTATAGTTAAGTGGCAAGACAGGTTGACATGTGATTGGAAGCTCCCTGGATTGAGCAGAAGGAGAAATTAAAAAAAAAAATTCAACTAAGGCAGGTTTCACAGTGGAGATGGTATAGGAAATATGAGGAACATTTTGATCTCCAAAAAGGAGTAAATGCTTTACAAGTGGACCGACCAGCAGGAACAAAGTTCTCAATGCAGGAAATGACTCTGAATGTGAAAACAATACATTTTGTGCTTTCCAGAGCTGTTCTGAAGAAAGACCTTTCCACAACCCACATCTTGTGATGGTGGCCATGGCATTATGATACAAATGGAAATCTTGAATTTGAGAGTCTACTGGCCCTGATGCAGTAAAAGGAAGCAATTGGGGGAGCCAGTGTAGCTCAGTGGTTGAGCACCGGCTTCTCACACAGGAGATCTCAGGTTCAATCCTGGGCTCCAGTACCTCAAAAAAAAAAAAAAAAAAAAAAAAAGGAAGCAATTAAGCAATTGTAGACCTAGAATAGAATACAGGGTCAGAGCAGGAAGTTTTCTATTTTTAATGAAGGGTAGAGGTACAAATTAAAGCCAGAAATTCTCTGCTGCCTTTATAAGAAGTAAAGCTAGTTGGAGGGTTTAAAAAAAGGATTTGTTTTCTTTGGCACCAAATATAATCATTGCTTCATCCTATGAAGACAGAAGAGAACAAAATGGTTAGATTACACCAAATGCTTTCTTAATTTGTCCCATGAAATCATTTTGATAGATTCACAGTGTTTACTTTAGCAGTTGTTTCTGAAAACAGTAGTTTTGTATTTATATTATGCAGTATTATTCATTAACATCATAATTTATAATAATATTACTATAATTGTTTTGCTTTATATGGAGACTTTGCTCCAAGGATTGCAGAAAGATATACAAAAATATCCCAGTAATCCCCATAACATCCTTATATGAAGAGACAGATTTCATCTAAAAAATCTGTTGATAGTAACTCTCAGAAACAGTGAACTAATCACCCCATATAAAGGTGATATTAGAGAAAAGATGGTGAGTGGCAGTAAATGGAAAAGGTACTTTAAGATTCTGCCATTGTATTAGTCATGGCTAGCTGCTGTAATAATAAGCTTGAGATCTCAGTGATGTAACACAATAAAACTTTATTTTTAACTTCTCTAAAGTCCAATTGATGGTGAGGGCTGAGGATGGTGTATAAGTGAAGGGAGCAATCACTCAGGCAAGAAGCAAGAAGTTGCAGGAGCCTTTACCTCTTTCAATGTATGGCTTCCAAGATTGCCCTAGTTATTGTCGTATAGCTTACAGATGATAGAAGTGAGAGAGAGAGAGAATTATGCAGTAGTTTTCTATTGGCTACCCACTTTCTATTAGTCAGACCTTAATCATGTGACCACACCTAATGTCCCGGAAGTCCAGGAAAAGAGGAATCTGGGTTTAATAAGCAACTAGTCACTCCCATAATCACCAATCAGCAGACCACAAAACAGATGAGTTTTCTGATATGGGATTATGAAATCTAGCCTGAGTATTTTTTAGCAACTGTTTGGCATCTTGACGTAGGCTACAGTACAGCAAAAATTTCCAGGAAATAGATTGCCATAACAGTATGTCTACAGTGCATTAGAGGTTCAATAATGCAATTCTTTCTCAAGCAATACTTCCTGGCATGATATAACTATTTGAGTCAGGCATTCATGAGTGGATGGTGCAACTTTAAATGAATCTACAATAATGAAAAAGAGAAACCAGAAAGCTCTCTCTCTTCCCTACTCATGCACATATCCATCCCAACCACACACTAATACCCTGAGCACAGGGTTCAAATATAGGAAAAGGGGGAGGAGAGCTTTGATTTGTTTGGCAATCCAAGAGGAATGGGTTGGTTCTGATTCTGATTCTGGAAAGTATAAAGAATATTTTGATTCTAAAGAATAGGAAACTTATCAGGAATGATCCCTATTTCAACAGAATGATAGAATCAGCAGCTGGAATTACTGAAACTAAGTCAATTAGAAAATTTTCCAGTTTTGGTCACAAAGTAGACATAGTTTTCATGGACTCCCCTTCTACTATCAATACATAGAAAGCGTGAAAAAAAAAGAGATATAAAATAAATCCCCCAAATTTAAAAATTATCCAGCTGAGACCAAAGGAAAAAAAGGAAATTCCCAGGTGCTAGGGACAAATATGAGCTTAAAAACCAGAATAGTAAATTCAGAAGACTTTTCTAGGTTGGTCTTGCATAATACAGGACCTAATATGTAGTGGCTGTTTTTTTTCATGATGACTATTATTTTATATTGAGCAGTTGTAGTTGTAGATATACAGAAAAATCAGGCAGATAGTACAGAGTTCCCATATGTCACCCCCCCCCCAACACAGTCTTCTCTATTATTAACATTTTGCATTTGTGTGGTAACTTTGTTACAATTGCTGGAACAATATTATTATGATTATACTATTAATTATAGTCCATAATTAAGGTTCACTCTGTGTCCTATAGTTCTCTGTTGTTTTTTAAAATTTTTATTCTGGTAACATATATAAAATCTAAAGTTTCTCATTTTATCCACTTTCAATTACACAATTCAGTGGTGTTAATTACATTCACCAATGTTGTACTACCATCACCATCCATTACCAAAACTAATGTTCACACAGAGACAGAAGCTACGGTCTTGGGTCTGCAGGAGGAAATACCGGGAAGTAAGATCCTGTGTGATGCCTGGAAGCAGGAATGGCTGTCCCTCAGTGAAAAGGAAACTTGAAATCTCAACCCACTGGTCCAATTAAGTGACAATTATCTTGGCCCAGGTTTCTTGGGGAAAACAAAAGTTTTAAAAGTCTTCTATGAGAAGCCTTGGTCACCTATGGTGAAGTGCCCAAGTTGAAAAATTAGCAAATGTACTGATTGCAGATTGGATTCATACAGGACACCTGGGAATCAGGGAAAGTAAGCCTTGCTGAAAATGAACTCCCAAATATAAATGAAAAACAGATCAAGAAATTATTTTCTTTAAACTGAGTCTCCAATTAAAAGTGGGATTAGACCCCCTAGAACTCCAGATAATAGAACAACCTGAAAGAATCCATAAAGTATGTATACAATAGTAAAAAGATAAAATAAGGGATAGAAAATATCATGAAAGATCAGTGTACTATGAAAAGGAATTAGCTTATTTAAAACAAAAAGTGACATTTAAAGATTATATATATTAAACATACATATATGTATATATATTTGAAATTTAAATTCAATGGGCAAGTTTAATGGTAAATTAGACCCAAGAGAAGAATTAGTGATCTCCATGAGACAACCGAAGAAATATTCAATTCAACACAGAGAAAAAGAGATTAAAATTATATGAGATCAACAGACTTGAAGTATGCAATGAGAAGTTAAAACATATATCTAATAAGAGTTCCAAAAGAGAGACCAGAGAGGAGAGAGAGGCAATAGACAAAACACAAAGGCTGCAAATTATCTGGTAAGATATAAATCTTTAGGTGGAGGGAGCATGCTTAGTCTCCAAACTGAGAAAAGCACACATGTCCATGCACACACAATCTAGTGAAACCAGGATTACTATATAGGAACACCAGGCACAAAAGAAAATCTTAAAGCAACAACAGAGAAAAGACAAATATAATCTCTGAAAAAATGGACCTGCTGCCTAACAGCTGGGAAACAAACAAAAGAAAGATGTGGGTAATGTGGGGCAGGAAGGGAAAACAGGGGATTTCCAATACTGCAAAAAGATTGACTTTAAATATCTCAGCAAGAGGGTGGGGTCCTTTTTAAAAACTACAATTAACTCTGCTCATTATCAGATTTTGGGGGGTGTTTTTTTCTTTTTCATTTAATATATGCTTGCCTTTTTTTGTTGTTAAGAATATTAGGAAAACTGGTAACCCTAGTTTCATTTACTCATTTCCATTCAGGTATTTCTTGTTTATATAAATGTTTTACTGTGAATTATACACCACTTTTCCATGTCCAGGGCATATCTCCCAGAGTAGATGTTTTGTTATAATTTTCTATCAGATTTTGATTACCAGAAAGGTGTATATTATTTCATTTCACATGAGCTTCTAAGTAGATATTTAGCAAAGAACTAACTTAAAAATCTAGAATGTGCTAATTAAAACATTAACCTGTTGTGTGCATGTATATTTAGATTTATATCTCATGTCATTCCAGCAAGGATCTGAGATGACTTAGGGAGGGGGGAGGAACAAAACCTGATAAAAAAAGGCCAGAAAAACAACCCAAAACAGAAGATAGGGAGAAAATACTCAAAACTACTATTTATAACTCTGTGGAAGAAAACCACAGAAATAAAGCAGAAACTATAAAATTCTTAGTAGTAAGGGCAAAAAAGGAAATATAATGTATTCTATCATTCTTGTTATCTAGTACTGAAGGCATTCAATTCCCACATCTCTCAAACATGAATATCATAAATATATTACTATACACAAGCTTTTTTCTACATAACCAAATTATTTTAAACTAAACAAAATTCTGGTATATTAATTTTGGTTGATTCCTGTAGTTGATCAAAACCTATAACCAATTTTAATCTTCATTTTTATCCTAAGCACTCATGATCTTCCTTAGACTCGCATCAATTTCTAATTGTAGACTTTCAGATTGCATATCATTTGACCCTTTATTCTATTCTCTTTATAATTGCCCTTTACTTCTTTTACCCACATTGACTATTCTCAAAGAAAACAGCAAGCTTAAAATAAATTGAAAAAAAAAAAAAAGCAAAGTATTTTACACACAAACTTCTGCATAGACTTTCTCCACAGCTGGAATGCTTGACCTTGAATGCCAAGTTCTATATTCATTTTTTATTTAAATCCTTCAAGACTAGTCCCACTTAGCTTCAGTTGTCCAATTTACTTTATAGACTTAACTTTTCCTTTTCTTGAAAAAATTAGTAATTAATAAATGATGTGTGTCATTTCATTCAAATGTATAGTGAATAGAAATGATAAAACAGACTAGTTTACAGGGAGCTGCTATTAAAGTATATTCATTAAGATTCTATTTTAAATTACAATGTTTTGTTTGGTTAAAAAAAACCTTTGTGTCAGAGGGACCCCTGAGGGCTCTGGAGACACCCAGGTCCTATATAAGTGGGGATAGCCCCAGAGATTGATGCCTAATTAGTGGGCTCTTCATTGGAATCTGTGCTCCTGAGGGTGACAGAGTTGGACTCAAATAAGTCCTCCCTGCACATGGTCCATCAGTCCATTCTACTCAAACCTATATGTGATGCTGGAGTTGTTAGGTGTACTTCCAGAGACTGAAGCCTCTGGCCTACCTATGTGCCAGCTGTGCCTGGAATCTCGGTGGAGCTGCAACTCCTACCCTACAGCTCAATGGAATCATCCAAGTAACCTGGCGAGGAGATGACGATGGGCAACGGCCATTCCAGGGAATGGAGAGGGCCTGCAGCTGCAGGCAGGATAATCCCATCCACCGTATCCATGGGATATAAGCCCTCTCTCACTTGGAGGTGGAGTGGACATCACCATCCCAGTCCCCTCAGGATTGGGGGAGGAGCTGTGGACTAGAGTGGACTTGGTGGTGTTCTGTTGTAGACATATTGTGATTCAAGCAATGGAAGAAA
>JAQZBX010013072.1:0-40384 GCA_029593785.1 Cabassous unicinctus | reverse complement strand
TATAAATTCTCCATTTAGTAGTTCCTGGTTTTTTGCTGGGATAATACTTGGATACCAGATCCCACCCTCAATTTCCTCACTTGACAAGCCATTTTCCTGCCTGGCTTTACCCGCCTCCCTATGTTCATGTTTGCCCACACCCATGTAGGAGAATAGGTGCTAATTGGAGAAAAGACACCCATCACCAATCGCATTATGTCAATATTCTGGTATTAGGGCATATCATTATCACAGGGCTTTGCTATATATATATATATATATATTATTTTGCTTTAAAAGGTAGGTCTTTATATGTTTGTCTTTCTGAGATTATAAAGTTTCTGAGGTCAGGGACTCTAACTTACACATTTTATGCCCCTTCTCAGATATCTAGTACAAAGTCTTAAATATAGTAGATGCTCAATACCTGTTAGGTGAGTAAAGTTGATGAATAAGCAACATAGAATTAACATTGGAAAAAGACTCAGTAATCCTCCACTTTAATTCTGGCTCCATCCATGGCTATCTTTATGACCTGGGATAAGTCATTAAACTTCCCGCTTCACCACACAGGGCTGTTGGAAAGGAAAATGAGAGAAAGTGGTTGAAAGCACAGTTATACTAATAACCTACTACAAATGCCAAGCAGATTAATAATTTTATTAATTATTAACAAAAATGAATTCTTGTCAGACTCGTGGCAGGAACTGAGCAGGGAAAAGCCCCTTTCCCTGGGCCACCCCACAACATGGCATTCATGCAGTGGCTTCCCCAGCGATTCTTAGGCTCTAGGGAGAATATTAGGAAGAGATGATCCCTTCAGTGTGCAAGTTTCATTCTACCTTAAAAGCTGAAAACTAAAGTAGTTCCTGGAGAAACTACTGATAATAATGCACAATTGCCATCTGAGGTCCAAAGAGGGAAGCCAGCCTTATAGGGCAAATGGAGGTAAAAGGCTTCAATCCAGGATCGCTCTGAGGATGAAAGAGTGTCTCTGAGAATTCACTCTGAAGTTCCCTGATGTGGCTGTCTGCTCACCTCGCACTGAGCTTTGGTTGTCCTACAGTCTCTGAAGATCCCACCTCCTGCCAACTCAAGAAGCTTTCTTGTTTTCTCTCTTTCACACACACACTCTCTCTCTCTCAATTTCTCCCACACTCTTTCACTCTTTCCTGTTCTTTGTGATTTAGGGATACAGAAAGAGTGAGCACTTTCTTAGAGAATTATGGCCTTGCCTCTTACTCTCTGTTTTTGGGTCTTTATTGATAAGTGGCCAGCTAGAATGTCTGTACTGGGCAAAGAACTCAAAAATAAACTGGATTTTCTCAAAGCTAAAATAAACTTGTTAACTAGCCTATTGCATATAACAAGTCAAATACTCTGAATATAAAACCCAACTTTCTCTTAATGAAGGTAGATAATCCTTTACCCAATTTATTTGATGATCTTTTCCAGGGGATATTGACAAAACCCAAAGACTATCTTCCAAATACTTTTGGGGACAAGTGGAAAAGTAGAAATGTTGAGTTTCATTCAAGACTCACAGAGATGGGCTAGTTAAAGAAGACTCAATACAGAGGATTCATTCTCTAATATGAATGGCATTACAGTTCAAGAAACAGGACCGGTTGTCTCTTTACCAAAGTTTAAGTGGGCAGCATATTTTAAGCAATGAGAATGCTGGAAATCTTTACATTCATGTAGACTAGAGCCCAGATTCTTGCTTTGCCACTTACTCAGTGTGGATACCCAAGGCAAGTTATTCAGTCTCCCTGAATCTCAGTTTCCTTGACTATAAAAATAATAATAGTAATAGAAATAGTCATCAAGTTCTCACACTATATGCCAGGCAGTGTTTTAAATGGCTTTGCACATGTTCATTCTAAACGCCCCCTAACTGCTTTATGAAGTATGGGGCAGACTTCTAGCTGCCCACCAATATCTCTCCTCCCTTCTCCAACAGTTATAAAGTTTTAAATGGTTTATGGCCATTCAACAGGGGCTAATTTCCCAGCTTCCTTTGCAGGAAGAGGTGGCCATGTGAGTAATTCTTCCAAATAAATGAGAGCTTAAGTGATGCATGCAAACTCTGCATCACTTGCCCAAAAAGAAAATTCACTGCTTTGGATTGTAACTAACATAGCAGTGACCCATCTCCCACTACATAGATGGGGACAAGACTCTAAAGGATGGCAGAATAACAAGCTGGAAGGAACTGTGTCTGTGGATAAATACACGGAGCAAGGCTAATCTGAGCTGCCTATTGCTAGTGTGTTTTGAGAGATAAATTAATGTATATCTTATTTTGGCCATATTTTAGAATATTTTGAATAGCAGTTTAGTCTATACTCTAGTTAATCATTACCCTCATTTTACAGATGAAGAAACTGGGGTACAGAATAAGATGACTTGCCCAAGTTATAGAGCTGACAAGTGACTTCAAACACATCTGTACTTCAAAATCGTCATTCTTGCCCTGGATTCATCTTCCTAACCATATGTAGCACTGCTTCTAGCAGTATCTTGAATGTTAGATATAAGAGTTAAACAAAATAATTTAAATAAATCACCTCGCTCGAGTGTGTTCCTCACCTTTACTTAATAAAAATATTCATTCATTCATCCATTGGTTAATTTTTTTAAAAAAACAGTCCCATGGGCTAGGAACTAGGGAAAACTAAGAATTAGATATGTAACAAATCACAACATAACATGTTCTATGCAACATGTATCAGGCACTTTTATCTGGTGGTTTGGGCAAAGGATTTTTAAAGGAAGTTTTTCGGATAGATAACTCACTGGAAAGTATGGGGCTGGAGGCAAAGATTTAAGAGCCAAAGATTGTAGGTGGTAGTTAAAGCAGTGAATGGAAAAGGGTTCCTAGCCGAAAGAGAAAGGGACAAAGGAAAGAAAGAAAAAAGGACAAAAGAAAGAAAACTGGAAAGACCAGTGTTTTTGGAATAAAATAAGAGACGCTGTGGAGAAGAGAGAGAAAGCAAGGTCAGAGCTACAGAAAAAAATCCAGATAGAATATATGCCCTGAAATTGAAGGTCAGAGGGTCAAAGTAGTCCAAGATAGTTGTTAAGAGCATTAAGGGTCACAGAGAATTCATATATGATTTTAAAAATAGACATTTTAAATCAAATGTTTATTGACTAAGTAGTCAATACAAATATGATTTGGCAAGTAAGAAAATGTTGACGAATCTTGTTGAAGTGGATGATAGTAGGGTGGTAAAAGCCAGGCTTCTTTGTATTCCACGGTCCTAATAATGGAGAAACACAATATTTGCACATAGAGTTTGCATTCTTAGACAAAGGATAGCCAATAAGTCTTGGCATGTGACTAAAACTACACCAACCCCTAAACTAAATCACACTACTGTATTTCTACTTTCTAGTTCATCAGATTAGGAACACTACGTCAACTTCCAGGGAATGCTACCTGAGCCTCTTTTATCTTCCCAGTGACAAATTTAAAATATCACCAGCTCAACATTGAAAATTAATGCCATATTTACTTGGTTTTCTCAGAATCCAAACCAATCCAGAAAATAATTATCTGCCCAAGTCTTCATGTTTGGGAAGGGATTATAGATCATCGTAATCAGTGGTTTTCATTTCATATGTAATATCCATCATTCCCCCCCCCACCTCCATTCAAGTAGACAAATACCTAGCAGTGTTTGTTAAACAAAGATGAGAGGTTGTGCATAGTTGTGTGTAAAACAACTTTATAAATCTTTGCCATAATCAATTGGCTCTGATGTCCTTGTTAAGAATTCAAGTATTTGCATGGATGCGCATACACAGGCACACTACAAACGTGTATTTGTAGTAGGATCTGATTGAACAGGAGTACTTTTGAGTCACTACTGCCAGTGGAATGATTAATGGTGCAACACTGGAACTAAGTCGTCTGCTGAAGATGCAATTTGAAAGTGACTATTCCCACCTGAGCAAGTGGAATGTGCCTTTCCCTTTCAGTGAGCAGTAGAGAAACAGTTGACCAAGATGAAATACACAGAGATTAAACTAGAATTAGAAGAGTCATAGAAGAGTTATTCATAAGTGATACTGGTGGTCATTTGCCAAAAAACATAGGAAAGAAAATAAAAATTGTGAAGAAATCAAGCTCAACAATAATATTAAAGTGAATTTTTTTCATGGTGCTTTAAATATATATATATATATATATATATATATATATAATTCTTTTCAATAAATATCTATTGAGCAGCTGGTGTGAGCCCAGTGTCATTCTGGAGTAACTCTAGTGACCATACATATCTTCCAAATGAATGAAGTCACCGTATGTACCATATACACGTCCACCTTTATGAAGCTTAAATTAGTTACCTATCAAATTAGCAAAGACGTTGAATAGCCCTGCTAGTGAGTATGAATGAAAACGAGCATTCTCATAAAGGGCTGGTGGAAATGTCATTTGATGGAATATTTCTGGAGAAAAATTTTGCAGGAGTTTCTATAATTGTGGGTTGGAAAATGCATGCTATATGACTTGACTCTTTTTCATCTAAAATGCTACCTTAAGAAAACAGTCAAAGATGAAATAAAGATTTAAGCATATGGGGATTTATTCTGGCATATTTTATAAGGGAAATAGAAAAAGAGAGAGGTCTGAATTTTCTAAATTGGGCAATTGGATAAATGTTCTATGGCACAGTAGATTATAGCACATTCTTTGAAATCCGTTTTTGAAAAGCTATTTAATTGTGTGGGAAAATAATCATTGTTAGTCATTAAGATAAAAAATGAAAAGTCATCTTATTATGTGCAATGTGGGCTTTTTAATGTTTTCTTGTGAAATATAAAACACATGCTAAAGATTAAAGAAAGTACAAATGAAGAGTCTAACAAAAATTTCTAAAGCAAATGCCCCTGTCCTCACTCACCAGAATATCACCTGCAGGACAGTAGCCCAAAACTCAGCCCCCTCACTTCCTCCTAGAAGTAGATGCCTAATTGAATTTGACAGCAATTTCTTCCTTGGCTTTCATGATAATTTGCCATCTGAGATGTTTAATTTTGTCTATTTTTGAAATTTACGTGAATCTAATCATACCACATTCTTTTGTGCCTTGCTTCTTTTGCTCACATATTTGTAAGGTTTATCCATGCTAATTCAGGTTTATAGCTGAAATACAATAGCGTAGTTCATTGTGCACAGAGACCACAATTATTGTACCTGTTCTACTATTGATGGGCATGTGGTTTGTTTCCTGGTTGGAGCTATTAAAAATAATACTGGCATGTACATTCTTGGGTATGGATTCTGTAGCATATGTGTATGGACATCAAATCCATTAAATCCTGAAGATCCTTTTCACAATGTTATTTAACCAATATTCACTCCCAACAGGAGTGAATAGCACCTATTATATAATATGTCATATGACTACATACACATATCACACGGGAATTTTCATTGGATTCCATCAAAATATGGACCAATTTGTGGATATTACCTTGTAGAGAACTTTGTTTTATATTTACATTGGAAGAAATATATATACATACATATATAATTCTAAGAGTAGTTTTATTTATACTGTTGAAATGAGCTTGAAGGAATAAAGGAAATTAGCAAAAAGGACTTCACTACCACAGGAAGATTTCTGATGCAGGAAGCAGCTTGAGATGGGTGGGGTGTGTAAGTGAGATTAATGCAGGAGAGAAGAAAGGGAAGAACTTAAAGAAGCCATGACAAATCTGAAGATGAAAGTTCAAAAAGAACAGAGAGGGAGATGGTAGAAAGATCCAAACGTGTTCCCCAAGCAAACGGAACATGAGAAAATGAAAATGGAATGAAGTGGATGTAGGGGTCAAGAGGTACCGGTCTAGCATTTAACTCTTGAATGGATCAGACATAAGAGCTTCCCAGAAAGGGAGATAAGCACATGTAATGTATGTGGGAAGGAACCATGAGTCATGAAAACATCAAGGAACAACAGAGCGGAAAATGCATCTTGGTTATTGATTCCACCATGTGCTGGCCATTGAACAGCACACTAAATATTCGACACTGTCCTGCAGTTATTTACAAGTTGAGAAGGTGAGAAATATAGCAATTTGAGTTCCGGTCTCTTCTGTGTTTACCATCCCATGGAGGAGGAAGAAGTCTTTGGGTTGCTTAAAGTAGTTTGTTTTATGTGTCCACATCATGAGTTACAAACTATAACCACAGCCTTATTTTGAGTATAAGTCAGAACTTTATTATTATGATTTTGTCCATGGAAAATTACATGATTCATAGCCCTTACAAAGTATTAACATTCTGCACCCCATCCAAAAAATGTTTAACAGCTTTAGGGAAATATTCTTGACATAATAAATTGTACACATTTAAAGTGTACAGCCTCACAAATTTCAACATATGTACACACCAGTGAAATCATTAACACAATCAAGACAATGAATATATACACCACCCAAAATATGTTTCTTCATTTCTCTTTTTAATCTTTCTTTTCTAGCCCTCCTTGTCCCTCCTGGATCCTCAGGCTACCACTGAACTGTTTTCTATTACTATAGATAAGTTGATATTTCCTCGAATTTTGTATAAGTGGGATTATACACTATGTACCTTTTTTTGGTCTGGATCCTTCCACTCAGCATAATTAGAGAGTCATCCATATTGCTTTCAATAGTTCATTCTTTTTTATTGTGGAGTCCAATTCCATTATATAGACATACCACTTTGTTCATCCATTCATTGTTGATAGACATTTGGGTAGTTTTCAGTTTAGGGCTATTATGAATCAAGTTTCTAATGTGTTGAATATTCATGTACAATATGGACTTAATATGTTTATTTCTCTTGAGTAAATACCTAGAAATGGAATATATGTATGTTTAACTTATTAAGAAACTGCCAAACTCTCTTCCAGGTGTTTGCATAATTTTACATACTCTACCTACAGTCTATGAATTCTATTTAGTCCACATCTCCACTAACACTTGCTATGATCAGTGCTTTTTGTTTTGCTTTTTTAATTTCAGACTTTTTAATAGGTTTGTAGTCAGATCTCATTATGGTTTTATTTGCATTTCCCTAAAAGGCAATGATGTTGAATATATTTTTGCCCATTTTCTATTAGGTTGTTTACTTATTGATGAATTTTGAGTCATTTACATATTCTAGATACAGTCTTTTATTAGATATGTGATTTGTGGATATTTTCTCTTAGTATGCACTTCTCTTTCATTATAATATTGGTGTCTTTTGAAGAAGAGAAGTTTTTACCTTTAAAGTCCAATTTATCATATTTTAAATGTACAATGGTCTTGGTGTTGTGTCTAAGATATCTTTGCTTAACCTAAGGTCATGCAGACTTTCTCTCATGTTTTCCTCTGGAAATTTTATAGTTTTACATGTAGGTCAATGATCCAGTTTGCATTAATTTCTGCATATGGTGCAAGTATCAAAGTTCTTTTTTTTTTTTTTTTACTGTATGCATATCCAATTGTTCAGTACCATTTGTTAAAAACACTATTTTTTTCTCTACAGATTTGCTTTTGTAACTTTGATGAAAATGTAGTTATGTAGTTTGATTTCTGGACTTTATATTCTATTACATTGATGTATTTGTCCATGATGACACCAATAGCAAACTGTCTTGATTACTGTAGCTAAATAATAAGTCTTGAAAGCAGGTACTATAAGTCTTTCAAATTTATTTTTCTTTACCAAAATTATTGCTAGTATCTTATTATAATATTTTGTTTGTCCTTTAAATTTTTATATGATTTTCAGATTCAGATTGTCAATGTGTTATTACTATACAGAAATGCAATTGATTGTGTATATTGATCTTGTATTCTGGAATCTTGCCAAACTCATGTATGAGCTCTCATAGCATTTTTGTGCATTCCATTAGACTCTCTACATAGCTGATCATGTTGTCTTGCAAATAAAGACAGCTTTTCTTCTTTCTTTCCAATATATATATACCTTTTATTTCTTTTCCACTTCTTTCTTCTTCCCTTATTCTGCTGGCTAGAACTTCCTGTGAAATTTTGATTAGAAGTGAAGAGAGTAGATATCCCTTCCATGTTCCTGATTTTAGGGGGGAAAAATTCAGTCTTTCACTATGAAGATTTTCGAAGATGTTCTTTATCAGATTGAGGAAGATCTCTTCCTAGTTTGCTGTGGGTATTTTTCAATAATGGACTTTGGATTTTATCAAACACTGTTTGTACATCTATTGAGATGATTATATTATTTTCATTTTTAGGCTAATAGTGAATTACATTGATGCATGTTAAATCAATCTTGCATTCCAGGGGCTAACCACATTTAGTCATGATAAGGCCACTTTCTACAATGTTGGAATGTTGTTAATGATCTTTGTATCTTTGGTAATTAGGGTTATTAGTCTACACTTTCCTTGTAATATCATGGCCTTGTTTTTGCTATCAGATTATTGCTGGCTTCATAGAATTCTCTACTCCCTAATTTTATGAAGGAGTTTGTGTACAATTGATATTATTTATTCCATGAAAATTTGTAAGAATTCTACAGTAAAGACTCTTGGGCCTGGAATTTTCTTTGTTAGAAAGTTTTTAATTACAAATTCAATTCTTACAATAGATGTGGTGTTATTCAGCTTATTTATTTATCTTAGGTGAGTTTTGGCAATTTGTGTCTTTCAAAGAATTTTTTTTCATTTCATCTAAGTTGTTGAATGCAATGCTAAAGTTGTTCATAATATCCCCTATTATCCTCTTAATATCTGTAGAATCTATAAAGTAATTTCAGGTTTCTCATTCCTGATATTGATAAGATTTGTTATCTGTCTTTTTTCCAGTTCAGTCTGGTTCAAATTTTATTAGTTGTATTGATCTTCTAGAGATAGTTTCATTGATATGCTCTATTATTTTTTGTTTTCTGTTTCATTGATTTCTTCTCAGGTTTTTATTTTTTTCTACTTACTTTAGGTTGAATTTGTTTCTATTATTCTAGTTTCTTAAGGTGGAAGCTTAGGTCATTGACTTGAGAGCTTTCTTCTTTTCAAATATAGATGTTTAGTGCATTCACCACATCTCACAAATTTTGATATGCCTTGTTTTCTTTTCCATTCAGTTAAAAATATCTTCTAATTTCCATTTTGACTTCTTATTTGATCTATGCGTTATTTAGAATTGTTTTATTTACTTTCAAGACTTTTGAGGATTTTCTAGAGATCTTTTTATTATTCATTTCTAATTTAATTCCATTGTGGTCACAGAACATACTTGAATACTTTTACATTTACTGAGACTCTTTTAATGGCCCAGAATATGTTCTACGTGATAAATATTTGTTGTGCACTTGGAAAGAATGGATACTCTAATTGTTGGGCGATGTTCTATAAACGTCAAATGGGTCATTTGGCTGATAGTTTTGTTAACATCTTCTATAGCACATGTTGAGAGAGTGTTGTGTTAAATTTTAAACTATAATTGAACATTCATCTCTTTCTCCTTGCAGTGTTATCAGATTTTGTTTCGGTATTTCAAAGTACTGTTATTAGTTGAATGAATATCTAAGATTTTTATGTCTTGATGAATTGATACCTTTATTATTATTAAATGATTTTCTTTTTCTTTTTTAATTTTTTTGCCCTAAAATCTTCTTTGATGGTACTATATAACCACTCTTGCTTTCTTTAGACGTTATTAACATTACCTATTACCATTCTTTTATTTTAAAACTATATCTTCTAATTTAAAGAGGGATTCTATTTAGACCATTTATATTGAATATGATTATTGATATGGATGCATTAAAATATACCAACTTGCTACTTGTTTTTTTTATGTCCCATCTGTCCTTTGTTTATTTTTTCTTATTTTTCTGCCTTATTTTGTACTGTGTATTTTTTATGCTTCTATTTTGTTTCTGGCTTATTGGGTGTAGCTTGTGGTATAGTTTGTTTGCTTTATGGTTTATGGTATTCATCTTTAACTTATGAAAGTCTGCCTTCAATAAATATTACTTCCCTTCTCTTATAGCATTAGAACTTTACAAGGTACATATCCATTTCTCTTCTTCTGGATTTTGGACTATTGTCATATATTTTACTTCACAAACTCTATAAACCCTACAATATATTGTAATTATTTTCACTTTAAACAGTTTATTATCTCTCATGGAGATTTAAATAACAACAAAAATTATTTATATCTACCCAACTAATTTTCATTTATGGTATTCTTTATTCTTTTGTGTAAATCCAGATTTACATCTGGTATCACTTTCCTTCAGCTTGAAGGACTTTCTTTATAGTTCAGGCATTCTGGGAAAGGATCCTTTCAGCTTTGATATGTGTGAAAGCATATTTATTTCACTTTAATTTTTGAAAGGTATTTTTGCAAGATAAAGAATTCCAGGTTGTTGTTTTTTTCCAGTACTTTTAAAATATTGCTAAAACATAAACTCCTACCTTGAGTTTCCTCCAACAACAAAAAAAATGCTGTCATCCTTATCTTTTTTCTTCTTAAAATAATGTGGTTTTTTTTTTTTTAATTATGGTTACTTCTGATATTTTCTCTTTAGCACTGGCTTTAAATAAATTGATTATAATATACCTTGCTATAGTTTTCTTCATCTTTCTTGTCTTTGAGTTCCTACAAAATGGGTAATTCCTTGAAAGTGTCTAAAGTCCACAGGCAAACCCCATACTGGCTGTCTGCAGATGCCCACACAGCTGCTCACTGCTGCTACCGGAACATAATGGCATCTCTTTCTCTTACACTTTTAAATCTCCTGTAAGTGACTTTCATTCATGGAATCTAACCAGACTCCTGTTGGCAAGGATGTCTAGGAAATGTAATTTCCAGTTTTTATGCCTGCCCAGAACAGCAGAGAGCTTGGAAAAGGGATGATGGTCTTAAGTGTCAGCACACAGTATTCACCTGAGAGTCCACAGTTTTAAATGTCAAGTGTAATAGATACTCAAGGGAGAAGGACCAGGGCTTCAGTTTTTATATTTCAAACGTATCCTTGTGTCCATCTTTCCAGTAAACCATCCATTAACCTATCCACTTATCCATCCATCCCTCATTCCATCTCTTCATCCATCCATTATCCATCCCTATTTTTATTCATTCCACAAACATTCAGTGAGACTCCAGGTATGGGTTTACAGTACACAGGCAGTGAATAACAGTACATTCAAACTTTTATTTTAAGCAATAATCATGACAATCAAGATTATGGTGCACACGGTGTCATATGTTACAGCCAGTAACTGGGCCACTACTAGAAGCTAGAATTACACATATTACATGTGATGTGTTTCACCACTGATTTTGGTTTACCAGAGAGTCATCACATTGCAATGGAGTTCAGCAGATGTGGAACACACAAAATTCATCTCAACTCTCCAAGTATTCACCCATTTAGGATGCAGAATAGATACAGCTTGAGTGACATTATCACAGGCACAGTCCATGACTTATCTTTGTATATCTAGCATATAACACAGTGAAGGATTCATTCTTAGTTTGCAATGAACATTTATGGAATAGTGCATATAAGGATTTGAATTGTTAAGAAGATCTATCAGACATGGTCTCTACCCTAGGAAACTCATGGTCTCTGTATGCAACGTCTAATATGTTAGTAGAGTTATAATACACTGGACTTCATGCTGTAAGTAATAAGAAAACAGAGTGGAAGTACACAGGATAGAGAAACTCCTTGTCTGAGAACTTCAGAGGGGATTTTTTTAAGGCCATGATAACGCAAACGGAACTTGAAGGATGAAAAGGAACTTGCCCAGTGATGGGAGCTGAGGATGCTAGAGGCCGGAGGAATTGGTTTTAAATATATACAGAGATAGCAAAGTCAGACAAGTGTAAAAGGGAACCTGAAATGCAGGGGTCTGGGAGGATTAAGCCAGGAAATGAGACTGGGCAGGAAAATTGAGCCAAATTGGAAAGTCTTCTATGCCATGTGAAAAAGGTTGGATTTTATCCCTTGCTCAATGGTGTTAGGCAGAGAAACGGCATAATCTGATTTCCATTTTAGAAAGATAGAGCTTGTGATAGTGATGAAAAATGGATTTGAAAGAAAGGAGATTAGTTAAGAGGCAGTTGCAATGAAATATGTGGCTTGTGCTAAGGAGTGATAGTGGAAATGAAGCAGGAAGGGCAGAGTCGGAGATTTTTTGGAAATAGTGCAATTGATAGGGGTTAAAGGAGAAGCTGGATTTGTGAATAACCCTAAGCCTGCTAGCTGGAGCAATGGACTGAAGGGGAAATTAAATTGGGATACATCTGTTTCCAATATCAAGTCCTTAAGACCTCTTTGCAGGTACTAAGGCAGCATTCAACTGATCCCTTATAATTTGATGTAACCTGCTTTCTTTTCCTTCTTAAAGCTTCCACTACTTATCACCTTCTACCCTCAAGACTGACTGGGAAGGAAGATCTAATCTCCTAAACTCTTTTTTTTTCTCTTTGCCACTCCAAGGAGGTAAATGAAATCTTTATTTCTCTTTAAGGAATGTACTACTGATCACTAAGAGAGAATCAGTAGTTTTTTTTAAAAATTCGCCAATAGAGGTAAGTTTCTTTAATCTTGGAAAACTTATAAAGTTCTAAAACTTTATTGCTCCTGGTAGATGTTTCCGGAATCCTGTCCAAGATAGTGCCTATGAACCCCCCTGCACTTCTGGGATCTTCTTTTATCACCGAGAGTAGCAATCACTATGTCGTCCGTCCCCCCCATCCCCCCACCCCCGTGTCAAACCTTATCTATGCCATGGTGACTTCGTTGTGATTAGAATGGGAGAAAAGGTTGAGAGTTGCTTCTTTATTGGCATTTGGTGGTCTCAAGTGAACAATTTGCATTTTCAGGAAATCACAGCTTACCAGTCATAAGTCTCTGTGAAACCACAGTCCATATTGACATTTCTTTACATGGCACAATAAAGTGCGTGGGGGAGAACAAAAACAGAAAGAATTGCTGAGAATAATGAGGAAAGAAAAGAAAAGAAGTTGTTCTTGGGCAAGTTTAAATTCCCTAGGCATCATAGCATCTATGGAAAGGTTTTGATAGCTAGAAATAGGGGTTATCCATTAATCTGTTGCTTCCTGACAGGGGTGAATTTCAGTAATATTGAGAGCTGCCTCTAATTCTCAATAACATGAAATTAAAAATACAGAATACCAAGACCTCTTAAAATGCGTCTTCTTAAAGGAAGTTATCCAGAAAGAATTAAACATCTGAAGAAGTGGATTCTAGCCCAGCATCACTGCTAGCAAGACGTATAGCTGTGGGATACATAACAAAAGAGTGTCTAATTTTCCTTCTTTTTCCCCCATCCTTACAATGGGGAGATTGTGCTAGTATCTGAAGGAAGATTTAGCCAGTTAGGCGCTTCTTTCATTTTATTTTTCCATTTTTCTCTAGCGCTTCATTAAAAATAAATTAAATGAAAATTAGTAGGCAACTCTTGGTCGCCCACAATTAAGTTGCTACACTCATTTTCTAAGAATACATTTTTCCTTTTCAACTGTGAGTGAGTTCAACTTAAAATGGACCTTTAGGGACCCCGCCCCCTCGGTTTCTATTTGGGAGATAAGCGTCATTTCTCTGGGACTCGGTGGTGATTATTCACACAGCAGCCAACAGGTGGCGCTGCAGTCCTGTGCCAACAACTAAGCAGTTTCACTTCTCTGCTTTTTTTTTGGAAAGAGTATATGCACCTCTTCGTTTCTTCAAGGACACTTCCAGATCTAAACGGTAAATAAAAGGGCCTAGTGAAATAACCTAATAGGCCTCCAATATTTGTAAATCCCAAGGGTTAATAATATGTGTTAGATGCTTGTAAATAAATTTGACTATAGTAGAGAAGGCATTCCCCCCCTTCCCCCCAAGAATGTACTACCAGAAAAGTTTCATCTGTATAGTTGCTTGTGTATCCGGAAAAGGTCAGTCTGTATACATTAAAAGGCAATATTCCAGTCCGGGAGCGTATAGTGTGATTCTGGTGAAGAAAAGGGCCAGATCCCTTTGGGAAACTAGCTTGAGTAATCCAGGAAAGCTTATTTAGGGATCACCATTAACCAGCCAAATTTGCAACACTGCCATTTTTAGGAATCATGAAGGATCACAGCGTTTAGATCTGGAAGTGTCCTTGGTGATAACGGAATCCAAGCAGATTTATTTTACAGATAGGGTAGCAGGGACTCAGAAATGCTGTATTAACTTCAAGAGACCGAAACTGTTTAATAGCAGATTCCAACTTTCAGCTGATGTCTGGCCCTGGTTTACCCTGTCTCTAGAGAACATTAGGTCATTGAACGTAAGTCTAGATGTCAGGCAAATCCCTCAACCTCAATTTCCCCATTCACTGAATTTAAAAGAACTGTTTTAATAAGAACTTTGTACTTCACCTTACTCTTAAACTCCAGATTTATTAGGAGAGGTTACAATCTTGAGAAACTTACTCTGTGGTTGTCAGTAGAGACAAATCAGCTTGGTTTATAGTTCAGTGAAACAATCTGGTAGAAAAGCTTTATACAATACTCTGTAGCTCTTGGACAAGTTATACCAAATAAAGAACTTGTCCAGAACTTTTTTTTTTTTTTTTAAGATCAATAAACTAACAAAGAGTGCAGCTGTTTAAGCCTTTAACTACAGAGAATCAGAGGAGCTAACTTCTCTCTAATAGGAGGGCGAATAAACATCTGCTTTTCCTCTCTCTGTCATTAAGAACGGGGCCTCTTTATGGAAATCCTGGGTTCCTGCAGCTCTGTTGTCCCGACTTCCAGTGCAAAACGGACTGGTTCTGCCCTCCTCTTCACCTCTGACTTTCAGCCTTGCCAAGCCCTTGGGTGCTGGAGAGAGAATAACAAAGGTCATCTTCACTGAGATTAAAGTCTGTCTGTTTTCTAAATTGCCCTTGGTCAAAATGGCTTTAGCAGCTGCCCAGGAATGTTGAGGAGCATGGTCTGACGATCTGGAGTGGTGGTTCAATTTATCATCATCCCTCTCTTGCCTCATTCCAGGAAAAGTAAGCCTTTGGGAAGTTCCTGCAAAATATAATGTGGAGGAGAGAGAATATCTGCCTGCCAAGTGCTGGCTAATAATGATAATAGCTAATACTACATAGCAGGTATATTTCTCCACTTTTTACCACAGTCCTGAATGGCAGGTTTTAGTAATTCCATTTCCAGCTGAGAAAAACGGAGATTCCGATAGGTTAAGTTACTTGTCCAAAGTCACAACCTTAATAAGTGACTAGGTGTAAGTAACTCATACTATTGGAAATGGTAGAACCAGCATTGAATTTCAAGTTCCTAAGCTTTGTTCCTTGCTTGTGAGCTGACTCTAATATATAACCAAAGCCTTGGAGCATAATGATCTGGAAGAATAATATGACGTTTCTATGGTAAGTGCAGCTGTCTTGGACTTAGCCACAGTTCCTTAAAATGTTTTGTCCCATTAATATGTTTTTTTGGTAGATCTGTTTTTTCATTATGAAGAAATATATAACAATTTAAATACGTAAAAGAAATACAACACATAGCCTCTTTGTTGTAATACAACGCAGCTTTTCAAAAATCAGACAGCTGGGGCCGTGAAACCTGAGCTGTGAGCCCAGCTTCAAGGCTTGGGGTACTGGGCACAAAGGAAACTCAGACACTTGAAATTTGAATTCCAGCTTTTTCTTCTCTATGGAGAATCCTTTTTTCTATATTTGTTACTTAACTTGCAAGTAAAAAACCAGAGCAATCTTCTCTGTCTCATGCACCTGGGGAAAGGATTGCACAGATGCCGAATGTAAATGTTTATACTGTAAAAAGATAAATGGTGATTATTTTTCAACTCAGATGTGAATTTCCATTTGACTGATTTCGTTTCATTATTTTTCCTAGTTTCTTTCCCAGATAAATTCTATAACAGTCAAGGTTAGCGGCTACGTGTAGCCAACACTCCGTTGGCTCAAGCTAATAGGGGTTTCTTTTCCTTATGTGGCAACAAGTTTAGAGGTAGGCAATCGCTGTTACCCACCCAGTGGCTTGAAGGTGTCAGTACCAACACGTGTGATTCTATCAGCCTCCCCTTCAGATTTGGGCATAGGATGGCTGCCCATGCTTTAGACAAATGTTTCTGCCTTCGAGGCAGGAAGAAGAGAGAGAGATGGCATCAGCCACGTCCAGCCTTTCTATTAGCAAAGCACAAACTTCTCAGAAATATGACATCAACTCTGCCTACCTCTCACTGGCCATCCCCGAGTCACACGCCCACCCCTCACTGCAAGGAAGGCTGGGGAAACGACTGGTTTCTGTCTGTTTGTTCTGTTCTGTTCTGTTTTGTTTTCAGCTTTCCTGGAAGCTAAGTGGAAGGTGGCAAGGCAGAAAGGGAATTGTTGGAAAGTCTGCTACAGCTCAACCACATGAGAGAATGACTCTGCAAATGCGTGCAGGAGCAGGGCTTCTTAACCTTTTTTTTGTTCCACGGACCCCTTTGCCAGTCAGGTGAAAACCATGGACCCCTCACTAAGTCCACACTATACTGGGTATTATTTAATAAATACATCACACCCACACCAACACGTCCCCACAGGAATAATGTGTTTTTGAATTCAATTCCAGCTCACAGATCCCTGGTTAAGAACCCCTGATAAGAGGCTAAACTTACACTAGCAATGCCCCTCTACCGTTGGCCAAATGGGGTATTGACCTCAGTGACCTAAGACTGATCAGACAAAGAGACTGCTAGGAAGAACGATGTGTGCGCAGTGTGGCCAGAAACGTGCTGCCCAACACCCTTCTCTGTTATAGAACCCTCACTGCCACCTATTTTTTAAATTCATTAACTAACTAACTTATTTATTTATTTATTTCTCCCCCTCTCCCTCATCGTCTGCTCTCTGTGTCTGTTCGTTGTGTGCGCTCTATGCCCGCCTGCCACCTTTCTTAAGCAAATGCCTGACATGTTGGGAGGGAGAAGAGAAACTGTAACCCCTTCTCCCCTCCGCTGCTCACTTGTTTCTCAGTTCTTTGCAACAGAAGAATTACAGCGTAAATTATTCAGAATTTGGAATGTGAAGAGGCCATGAATTCTAGAAGGAAGGGAAAATAAATTTCAGGTTACTCCCTTCTGCCCAACTTCTTATTCTACCCAAATATTTAATTACCTTCATCAGTATGATCACCCAGATATACAGAACCCCAGGATGTAGATTGAGAAAGACATAGATTTTCATCTTAAACCGTATGTGCCAACTTAGCTTTTTTTCTTTTCTTTTTTAATTAGAGCACTTGAAGATTTATAGAAAAACCATGCAAAAAGTAGAGTTCCCATATACTATCCAGTCTTCTCACACATAGTTTTCCCTACTAACATGTTGCATTAGTGTGGTAAATTCATTACAATCAATGGAGCAATATTAATATAATTATACTATTAACTATAGACCATCATTTACATTAGGGTTCACTCTTTGTGTTCTACAGTTCTAAGGTGATTATTTTTAAGTTTTTATTCTGGTAACATGTGTGCAACCCTAAAATTTCTCATTTTAACCATTTCAAATATACAATTCAGTGGTATTAATTGCATTCACAACTTTGTGCTACTATCACCACCCCATTAACAAAATTTTCCATCACCCCAACCTGGCTTTTTACATACAGTTCTCCACTGTGAGTATCAGGTTCCTGCACAGCTATTAATAAAGTAAATTTGGTTTTCTTTCTTGCATTATTCCTTGTGGATACAGCTCCTTTGGAAATCCAAAGGGGAGGAGGGTTGATATGCAGGGCAGGATTAGGAATTTGTAGGGCTCTTGGAAAATATCACCAATATAACCCAAAGCCTATATCTTTACCCCAAATATAATTGTACAGAGGACAAAAATAGGAGAATGAAGGGGGTCAGGACAATTCTCAGTACCCATACCTTTTTCAAACCTCTGCCCACCACTTTCTTATTTATTTATTTCTATTAAGAGAAGTGGGTTTACAGACCAATCATGCATAAAATACAGGATTCCCATATACCACCCCATCACCAACACCTTGCATTGGTGTGGAACATTTGCTACAATTGATGATAGCATCTTTTTATAATTGTACCATTAATTGAAGGTCATGTTTTAACTTAGAGTTCTGTTTGTGTAGTGCAGTTCCATGGATTTTTAAAATTTTTTATTGTGTTACTGTAAATACAATCTAAGATTTCCCCTTTTAATCATATTCATGTATATATTTCAGTGCTGTTAATTGTGTTCCCAATGCTGTGCTACATCACTACCATCCATTACCAAAACATTTTCTGACTCTGTGAGTTTGCTTATACTAATTGTTTCAAATCAGTGAGATCATACAGTTATGTCATTTTGTGTCTGGCTTATTTCACTCAACATAATGTCTTCCAAGTTCATCCATGTGGTTGCATGTATGGGAACTTAATTCCTTTTTATGCCTGAATAATATTCCATTGTTCGTATATACCACATTTTATTTATCCATTCATCGGTTGATGGACACTTGGTTTGCTTCCATCTTTTGGCAATTGTCAATAATGCCACTGTGAACACTGGTGCATGTGTGTGGCAGTTTGAAGCTTTCGTGGACTCCAGAAAATCTTGTTCTTAAAGCTAATCCATTCCTGTGCATGTAAACTGATTGTAGATGGGAACTTTTAATTAGGTTCAGTTAAGGAAACTTCCTTTTGATTAGATCTCTTCAGTAGGGCATGGCCCATTATAAACAGAGGAATAAAAGCTGCAGACATGGAAAGAAGGCCACTGAGACAGAGGGGAACCCAGAAGCTGAGAGAGAAAGCCCCAGGAACCAGAAGATGGAATCAACAGACCACAGAGACTGAGAGGAAGCCTCTCTAGCAAGAAACTGAAAGCAACAAGGTCTGGAGGAAAGGGGAGAAATGAGCATATGCCACCACTGTGCTCTGCTGTGCCTGACTGCCCACAGCTGCAGTTCACCGAGAAAGTATCTCTGATGATGCCTTGATTGGGACACTTTCACGGCCTCAGAACTGTCTCCCACAGAGGATGCACCATTTTACGTTGCCACCAGCCATGAATAAGTGCTCCTATAGCTCCACATCCTCCCTAGCACTTGTTATTTTCTGTTTTTTTAATAGCAGCCATTCTAATGGGTATGAAATGGTATCTCATTGTGGTTTGGATTCACATTTCCCTGATGGCTAAAGCTGTTGAGCATCTTTCCATGTGCTTTCTGACCACTTGCATATCTTCTTTGGAGAGATGTCTATTCAAGGCTTTTGCCCATTTTTAAATTGGGTGGTTTATCTTTTTGTTGTTAAGTTGAAGGATTTATTTATGTATTCTGGATATTACACCTTTATCAGATATGTAATTTCCAAATATTTTCTCCCATTGTGAATTGTCATTTTACTTTCATGAGAAAGTCCTTTGGAACAAAAGTTTTCTTAATTTTGATGAGGTTCCATTTTCTATTTTTCCTTTTGTTGCTTGTGCTTTGGATGTAGAATCTGAGAAACCAGGACTTTCTTCTGCCATCTTGCTATTTAGCCTTTGTGAGTCTTACACCTTTACTCCCCATTCACTTTTTTAATGCCTGTTTTCCATTTATTTGATTTTTTGTGTCGTAAATTATTGAGTGCCTTCTTATTTCTACCTGGATATATTTTTCATCCATTTTCCTTGTAGTTACTATGGGGTTAAAATAAAACATCCTAAATATTTAACAATCATATTTGGTTTGATACCAACTTAACTTCAATAGCATGCATATATGTTTCCTATATCATTCATTGATGAACATACATAAACAATAAGTGTACATTAAAATTGTGAACTTACAAAACAAATATGCATAGCTCTGGTACATCACCCCACTACCAATGCCTTGTATAGTTGTGAAACATTTGTAACAAATTATCAAAGAGCGTCATCAAAGTATTACTACTAACTATAGTCAATGTCTTACATTTTGTGTATTTTCCCCAAGCCTACCCTACTATTATTTTTTGTTCATTAGTCATACAATTTATCTAAAGTATACAGTCAATGACATTTGGTATAATCACAGAGATGTGCATTTATCACGTCAATCAATATTAGAGCATTTTCATTAATCCAACAAAAATTTAAAAACAACAAAAAAACAAACCAATATCATACCCATATGTTAGTGCTACTAATTACAAATCCTATGATGTGCTTTCACCATTTCTATTCATTTCCAAACATTTACAAACAACTTTTAACCAATTCTGCACAGATCAAACTTTATCTTTCCATTCTATAACCACATTCTATTTTCTAACAACTTATATTCTAGCTATTAACTCCATGATTTTGTTCATTATATTTAGTTGACAATAGCAAAAATCATACAATATTTGCCCTTTTGTGCCTGGCTTGCTTTACTCAGCATAATGTCCTCCAGGTTCATCCATGTTGTCATATGTTTCACGACTTCATTTCTTCTTACAGCTGGATAATATTCCATCATGTGTATATACACACAGTTTGTTTATCCATTCATCAGTTGATGGACACCTGGATTGTTTCCAACTTTGGGCAATTGTGAATAATGGTGCTATGAACATCAGTGTGCAGATATCTGTTCATGTTACTGCTCTCAGTTCTTCTGGATATAAACCTAGTAGTGGTATTGCCAGATCACATGACATACCCATATCTAACTTCCTTAGGAACCACCAAAGCAACTTCCACAGTGGCTGTACCAGTCTACATTCCCATCAACAGGGTACAAGCATTGCTATCTCTCCACATCCTCTGCAACACTTGTAGTTTTCTGTTTATCAATAGTGGCCGTTCTAGTAGGTATGAAATGATATTCATTGTAGCTTTGATTTGCATTTCCCTAGTAGCCAGTGATGTTGAACACTTTTTCATGTGTTCTTTTGCTGTTTGGATATCTTCTTTAGAAAAAAAAGGAAGATGGGTCCAGCACCCTGGTTGGAACTAGATGAAATCCCTGCATGACTAATAAGGCAGTGATTCTGTAAGAAAGAAACTTAATTAGAATTTTGAAGCTACACGGTCCCACTAAAAGCATAAAGAAGAGGGTGGTAGGCAGACCCAAAAACGGGGCCAGCCATGACATACTGGTTTTGTTCATTTTTCAATCGGGTCATTTGTCTTTTAATTGTTGAGGTGTAAGATCTTTTTATATATGATGGATATTAGACTCTTTTTGGATGTGTGATTTCCAAATATTCTCTCCTATTGAGTCAGCTGTCTGCTTACCCTCTTCACAAAGTCTTTTGAGGTTCAGAAATTTTTAATTTTGAGGAGGTCCCATTTATGGATTTTTTTTCTTTTGTTGCCCATGCTGTGGATGTAAAGTTTAAGAGACCCACCTACTGCAAGGTCCTGTAGATGTTACTCTACATTATCTGCTAGGAGTTTTATGGTCCTGGCTATTATGTTTAAGTTTTTGATCCATTTTGAGTTGATCCTTGTATAGGGAGTGTGATAGGGGTCATCTTTCATTCTTTTGGTTATGTCTATCCAGTTCTCCCAGCACCATTTTTTGAAGAGACTTTTCTGTCCCAGTAAAGTGGACTTGGTAGGTTTATCAAAAATCAGTTGACGATAGAGGTGAAGGTCTATTTCTGAACTCTCAATTCAATTCCATTGATCAATGTATTTTTCTGCCAGTACCCTGCTGTTTTGACCACTGTAGCTTTATAATACACTTCAAAGTTAGGAAGTGTGAGTCCTCTGACTTCATTTTTCCTTTTTAGAATATTTTGGGCTGTTTGGGACTCTTTTCACTTCCAAATAAATTTGGTAAGTACCTTTTCTATTACTTTAAAGTAAGCTGTTGGAATTTTGATTGGTATTGTGTTGAATCTATAAGTCAGTTTCAGTAGAAATAACATCTTCACTATGTTTAGTCTTCCAATCCCTGGAAATGTCCCTCCATTTGCTTAGGTCTTCTTTGATTTCTTTTAGCAGTGTTTTGTAGTTTTCTGAATACAGATCATTTACATTCCTGGATGAATTAATTCCTAGATATTTGAATCTTTTTGTTGCTATTGGAAATCAAATATTTTTCTTGATTTCCTCCTCAGATTGCTCATTACTAGGGTGTGAGAACACTACTGATTTTTGCATGTTGATCTTGTATCCTGCCACTTTGCTGAATTCATTTATTAGCTCTGATAGTGTTGTTGTAGATATTTCAGCATTTTCTAAATATAGGATCATGTCATCTGCCAATAGTGAAAGTTTTACTTCCCCTTTTCCAATCTGGATGGCTTTTATTTCATTTTCTTGCCTAATTGCTCTAGCTAGAACTTCTAGCACAATGTTGAATAACAGTGCTATCCCAAATTCTGCAGGGTGGCTGCAAACCAGGGTTCCAATGAAGGTCTTTGATGAGTTCCCAGGAGATCCTGGCTGTCTGAAGTAGAGATGGGAATTCTCTCTCTGAATGCTTAAGTCACTTCCCCTTTTAAAGCCTTCAACTAAATGGATTAATGAAAATGTTCTAATATTGCTGATGGCAATCTCCTTTGTTGATTGTAGATGTAATCAGTCATCTATACAATGAACTCACTGATGATTAAAGTCCATGAAATTCCCTTGTGTTACAATTAGCCCATGCTTGCTTGACCAAACAACTGGGCACCATTACCTGGCC
This sequence comes from Cabassous unicinctus, assembly GCA_029593785.1. Taxonomy (NCBI): domain Eukaryota; kingdom Metazoa; phylum Chordata; class Mammalia; order Cingulata; family Chlamyphoridae; genus Cabassous; species Cabassous unicinctus. Next base: position 17,755 of record JAQZBX010013072.1, on the reverse strand, counting down.
AAGTTGACACACTAGCCTAATCATCACACTGTGGGATTTTTATATATGTCCTTTATTATGTTGAGAAACTTTCCTTCCATACCTATCTTTCGAAGTGCTTTTATCAAGAAAGGATGCTGGATTTTGTCAGATGCCTTTTCTGCCTCAAAAGAGATGATCATGTGGTTTTCTCCTTTGGTTTGTTAATGTGGTGTATTACATTAATTGATTTTCTTATGTTGAACCACCCTTGCATTTCAGGAATAAAACCCACTTGATTGTTGCATATAATTCTTATAATATGCCGTTGGTTTTGATTTGCAAGTGTTTTGTTGAGAATGTTTGTGTCTATGTTCATTAAAGAGATTGGTCTGTAATTTTCTTTTCTTGTAGTATCTTTTTCTGGCTTTGGTATTAGGGTGATGCTAGCTTCATAAAATGTGTTGGGTAATTTTCCCTCCTTTTCAATTTTTTGGAAGGCTTTAATCAGGATTGGCATTAAGTCTTCTCGAAATGTTTGGCAGAATTCACCTGTGAAGCCATCAGGCCCTGGACAGTTTATTTTGGGAGATTTTCGATGACTGATTCAGTCTCTTTACTTGTGAGTCCATGTAGGTTGGTTGTGCTTTTCTAGGAATTTGTATTTCATCTAGACAAATGTCTAATGTGTTGGCATACATTTTATCATAATATCCTTTTAAGATCCTTTATATTTCTGTGGAGTCAGTCATAAAGTTTCCCATCTAATTCCTGATTTTATTTATTTGCCTCTTCTTTCTTTTTTTTTTTTTTTTCTTTGTTACTCTAGCTAATGGTTTGTCTATTTTATTGATCTTCTCAAAGAGCCAGTTTTTGGTTTTGTTGATATTCTCTATTGGTTTTTGTTCTCAATTTCATTTTTTTTCTGCTCTAATCTTTATTATTCTTTCTTTTTGTTTGCTTTGGTATTGATTTGCTGTTCTTTTTCTAGTTTCTCCAGGTGTTCGGTTAGGTCTTTCATTTTAGCTCTTTTTTCTTTTTTTAATATAGGCATTTAGGGTTATAAATTTCTCTCTCAACCCTGCCTTTGCTGTATCACATGAGTTTTGATAAGTTGTGTTCTCATTTTCATTCATCTTGAGATATCTATTAATTTCTCTTGCAGTTTCTTTTTTGATCCACTGATTGTTTAGGAGTGTGTTGTTTAGCCTCCATATTTTTGTGAATTTCCCCCTTTCCCACCTTTTATTGATTTCCAGCTTCATTCCATTATGATAAGAAGTGTTTTTATAAAAATTCAATCTTCTTAAATTTATTTAGAGCAGTTTTGTGGCCCAACATGTGGTCTATCCTGGAGAAAGATCTGTGAGTCCTTGAGAAAAACGTATAACCTATTGATCTGGGGTAGAATGTTCTGTATATGTCTGTAAAGTCCAGCTCATTTATCATATTGTTCAATTTATCTGTTTCCTTGTTTGTCTTCTGTCTAGTTGTTCTATCTACTGATGTGAGTGGCATGTTGAAGTCTCCAGCTATTATTTTAGGGATGTCTCTTTCTCCTTTCAGTTTTTCCAGAGTTTGCCTCTTATATTTTGGGGCACCCTGGTTAGATGCATAGATTTTTATGACTGTTGTTCCTTCCTAGTGAATTATCACTTTTATTTATATATAATGGCCTTTTGCATCTCATCAATTTTTTTGTATTTAAATTATTTTTTTCTGACACCAGAGTAGATACTTCTGCTCTCATTTGGTTACTATTTGCATGAAATATCATTTTCCAACCTTTCACTTTCAGTCTATTTGTATGCTTGGGTCTAAGGTGAGTCTCCTGCAGACAGCTTACGGATAGCTCATGTTTTCTTATCCATTCTGTTAGCCTATGTCTTTTGACTGGAGAGTATAATCCATGAATATTTAATGTTATTACTATAAAAGCATTACTTACTTCAACCATTTTATCCTTTGTCTTTCGTATGTCATATCTTATTTTTATCTGTCTTTTTACCCTTTTGGTTACCCTTTCTGATAGTCTTCATTTCTCTAAGCTTCTCACTCTTGTCTTTTCTTTTCTGGCTGCAGTATGCCTTTTAGTGTTTCCTGCAGAGCTGGATTCTTGTTTATGAACTCTCTTAGTTTCTGTTTATCTGTGAATATTTTAAATTCAATGTTGTATTTGAAGGAAAATGTTGCCAGATAAAGAATCTTGGCTGGAAGTTTTTCTCTTTCAGTGCCTTAATTATATCATACCACTGCCTTCTCGCCTCCATGATTTCTGAAGATAAATCTGCACTAGGTCTTTTTGGACATCCCTTGTATGTGATACTTTGTGTCTCCCTTGCTGCTTCAGAATTTTCTCTTTATCTTTGGTGTTCAACATTCTGAATATTATTGTATTGGTGTAGATCTATTTGAATTTTTTTCTAATTGGAGTATACCATGCTTCCTGGATATATATATACATGTGTTTCATGAGAGTTGGTAAATTTTAAGCCATTATTTCCTCAAATACTCTTTCTGCCCCCTTTACCTTCTCTTCTCCTTCTGGAACTCCCATAACACATGTGTTGGTATACTTCATGCTGTCATTCAGCCCCCTGAGCCCCTGCTCAATTTTTTTCCATTCTTTTCTCTCTCTGTTCAGTCTTTTCAGTTTCAGCTGTTCTGTTTTCTACATTGTTGATTCTTTCTTCCATCATTTCAAATCTGCTGTTGTATGTCTCTATTGTATTTTTAATCTCATTGATTGTGTCTTTCATTCCCATAAGCTCTGTTATTTTTCTATCCATGGTTTCAAATTTTTCTTTGTGCTCACCCAGTGTCTTCTTAATGTCTTTTATATCTTTAGCCATGTTGTCCTTCAATTCCATGATTTGATTAAGGAGATATGTATGAGCCTCATTGATTAGATGTTTCAAGAACTGTGTCTCATCTGGAGTTTAGATTTGTTCCTTTGCCTGAGTCATATCTTCCTTTTTCTTAAATTTTTGCTGATGTCTGGACATCTGATTCTGATGCTAAGTTTACTCTTATGTTCAATTTCTCTCTCTTGCCTAGGGTTTTACTGTTAAGTAGCTGTGTGCTACCACTGTTCTTTGATTCTTTGTTCAACTTGTTCTATATATTTTGGATTGCCCTGCTTAACTGTTCAAACCAGGTTTAAGGACTCAGGAAAGGAGTGCAGGCCAGTTTCCAAGGCCTTTGGAGAGGGAGGAAGTAAAGGCAACTGATTGCCTCTATTATTCATTTATTATTTTTCCCTTCATTTCGTGCAATTTTCTGTCTGCCAGCAGATGGTGGTCTTTGGCAGAACTCTCAGCATAGACCCCAGATGCTAGGGGGGAATGGATTCACTGTAACCCTGCCCTGGTGGGCAATGCAGAAGCAATATCTTCTGGGCTGACCAAGCCTAGCAAACAAAGTTTCTCAGAGCTTGTTTTACTCTCTTGGCTGGCCCCACCCTCTTTCCCTCTGCCTCCTCAGCAACCAGCCCAGGACCGAAGGAAGGGTGTTTGAGAAGGCAAATTATCTTTAGCTCCCTACTGGCTCTCAAGGCAAACAATGTAAGGGCCCCACCCAGCCTGAGAGTGTGAGACCCCTCCAAAGCAACAGACCAAGTTCCCTGGTCAAAATCTGAATTTGCTGTAGGCTGTGTCCCTCCCTCTCTCCTTTCTTGGGTAAGAGAACCCCAGCAACCCCCTCAGTTCAAGGCTGCTGCCATCCACAGCCACTGCAGTCTACAACTACTGTTTGTTCTGAGGGTAGGAGATGGGTGCAGCAACTGCTTCTGTGACTTTAGTTATGGGACTTTTCCAGCCAGCTAAGATGCCTTTCCTTTGCCCCTCTCTCTTCTGAGTGGTGTCTAGCCTTCCCCTGGTATACTAAACTCCAGAACAGCCCTGCAGAGAGTCCCTGCCTGTCATCTAGCTCTTTTTCTGGGAGAGAAGTCACCTTTCTGCCTCTCTAACCCTCCTTCTTCCTGCAAATTCTGATCATATTCGCTCTGATTCTTCATCATCTTCTACTATTTTGTATCTTTCTATATCCTGCTCATTTTTCAAGGCTTAATTTATTACATCTCCCCTGCAAATCATTCTCTGATGCCATATTTCACAAAGATATTTCCTTGAAACCTTGAAGTGCTTAGGGTTTATTTCTTGAAAAGAAAATTTTATTAGTGTGGGTCCAGGCTTAGTTCTAAGCAAGTGAGATCTGGAATCTTCTATGTCAATATGACTTGAATAAGACTATTGATCACCTATGTCCACATGACTTAGTGGCTTATTTCAGGAAAACTTAGTTTAAGAAAGATAAGACTGTATACCAGTAAATAATTTCACTGTTTTGCTTCAGGAAATTCCTACAGGTCAATTTATCAGAGACAATAGTCTTTTCACCTGAGAAAACAACTTGCTTATCAAAAATAAGATATCTGCTAACACATCCTTCATGATCCTAGCCTCACTGGCAACCAATTATTGCCTTTTGCCCAGTTCCAGTCAGTTACCCACCTTGAAAGACCCACCTTAGTCTGTGGAAGACCAGATTCCCAAATCCTGTAAATATCCCACTTCTGTCTTACCCTTCTGAGTTGTTTCTAAAACCATATCCAGGTCGTGTTCTCTCCAACTGCATTAAGTTCAAATAAACTTAATTTTTGTTTTATTAACAGGCTGTCTGGTGATAGTTTGAGCAATTCAATGCCAGAATTGGATGTACCTTAGCACATCTGACAGATTGAGAGGGCCTGGACATCAGAAACCCATGTGCAGGAAACCGAGGAGCTGTTTCTATGAAATTATAATAAAGGAAGAAGGCTGTTTGCATGATGAGTATAACCTTGATTTGAAATCTTCATCAGTAGAGGGTAAGAGTAATTTCAAGTCTCTGAGAAGAATCTCTGAGACCCTGACAAAGCATTCCTCTGACTGTCCCCCAGGAGAGAATAATGCCAGATAAAATGGAGGTTTCTCAGCAGAGGGGAGACTGGAAAACAGCACAATCCCAGGGATCCATTGGTACCCCTACTTGGTAGGGAAGTGGGAGACAGGAAATAGCTTCTTGAGATATCTCAGATTGACTGTTAACAGATCTACTGAGTTCCTGCCAGCCCCAGAAGAGAAAAGAGAGAAAAATAATGTTTTCCTTGGTTTAATAAGACTTGGCACTAATAAATGGTGTATATGAGGGGGTATAGTGGGTAGCTCAAAGAGGTCACAGAGTGAGCTGCATGGGCTGACAGCTGGAGATCAGATAGGAAGACACAAATCTCAGTAGATGTCAGCGTAGATAATATGCTGACCACACTTCCCCTTCTCATAACTGTTAATATTGTGCACACATATAGCGTGTGGAAATTAGATGCAAACCTAAGTAAAACAGAGTGGGGGAAGGAATAAAACATTTATCTATGAATATGCTGAATTGACTAAATTTAAGTTTCTGCCACCTTGGGAAATGTAAGCTCAATTAGTAATTCATTTCAGTTGTAGAATATTAAAGATACAGAAAAATAAACCTATTTCTTGTAAACCCAAATTTATGGTCTCAGATTTAATGTCAACAATCTAAGAAGGGGGAAATAAGCAACTGAAAAGACTGTTTATTAAAGCTCTGTTAGAAGCTTAGCTTTAGAATATCTTTAGCAGGGTATAATACATTCCCATTTACGATAGAATTTCATCCAACCTGGGCACCTTTAGAAGTCCAGGGCTTCAACTGTGCTGGGAAAGACATGACAGCTCTCCTGCACACTGTGAATGTCTGTCTGAGCTGTGGAAGATGTTTAACAAAAGTGGATATGTCCATGAGCTCATCGTAGTCACCCTTTGAAGGCATCTGGAATTGGATAGAGAAGGAGAAAGGCTAAAAATTAGGAATCACTGTTTGAGAAGATAAGGACAAAATGACTATCAATATGGCCCTATCCATTCTAACAATCTAAGCCTGGAAAATCTGGATTAATATTATATCTTTTTCAAAAGCATATATAAAGTGTGATATACCCATACAATGGAATAATACTTCTCAAGAATAATAAGGAACAAGTTATTGATACACAAAACAGTAAGACTGAATCTTAAAATCATTATGCCAAATGAACGAAGCCAGATACACCCCCCTAAAGACTAGTGCTGTATGAATCCATTTATATATTTTTAAAAAAACCCAAATGCAAACTAATCTATACAAAATCCAAAAATATTCAAATTAAGCAGATCTGTGGTGGCCTGGTCAGGGAAGAGGGTGGGATGGATTGCAAAGAGGCAGGAGGAAACTTCTGGAGTTGATGGAAATGTTAGCTACCATGATTGTGGTATTGGTTTTACTGGTATACACATATGTCAACAAACTTTACACATTAAACATAGACAGTTTACTGTATGTAAATTACCACCAATAAAGTTGTTTAAAAATTATATGAGCATATTTGCACTTGAATTGTCCTTGACATTCAGAACCTTATTACTCTACTTGGTTGCTTTTCGTAGTCGCATCAAATGAATTCCCTGAGTGTAAAGTGTAATTCTTGACCCTTTAATGTATTTAAAGCAGGTCTATGGATGTTGTTTCAGAAAGTCTTTCTTGATTGAAAAAAAAGTTTTTTGATAAGCCATCTTTTAATTTTCTTTCTGTTTAATAAAGGAAAATAATTTTAGGGTAGTAATAATGACTAAACAGTAAACTGAAGGCCATCCGTGAGAAACCAGGAGAGTCTTGATGGCTAGCAAGGTGAAAGAGACAGACAGCCAAGCACATAGTCCTGCGTGGGAAAAGCTCAGATGGGAACTTATCCCCTCTGGGGAATGTTTAGGGCAAGGTTATGTTGAAATGGAAGCAGCCAAGGGAACACCTTTAAAAATAAATACACTAAATCTTGGACATTGTTTGTCCTCTCAAAATAAACTGAGCTTATCCATTTATAGCTTGGGTAACAGGAACCAAGATGGTCTTGTGTTAACACAGAGCAGTGAATTCTGAATGCCCTTCGGAAATGAAACTTAATCAACCCAGCCCAATTTCCTAGTTTACAAATATATCAGAAAGTTTGGATGTGAAAGCTGCCTTTTAGTTGCCATCAGATAGTATGACATCTACTTTCTTTTTTGTATTATGAAATATATCATTTGGATAAGAGCACATTCACTAGGAATGCATAATTTGAAGAATAATAATAAAATGAACACTATGAACCAATCACCTAGTTTAAGAGAACAAATCCAGTACCCTGAGAGCTCCATGGATATCTGTAAATAATTGTTTCCTCCTACCTCCTTCTAGAGATAATTAATATCCTAGATATTATGCTGTTCTACTGTTTTTCTTCAGGTTTTCTATTTATGTAGGTACCTATAAACAATATATATCATTTCATTTTGTTTTCAATACTTAAATAGATATTAAATCGTGATTATATTCTACCTTGACTTTTTTCAAACAGCATTAAATACTTGAGAACTATTTGTATTGGCATACATAGCTATACTGCCTCCATTTTCCTGCTCTATAATATTCTATTATATTAATAAACTATAATACATTTATTTATACTAAAGTCTAAATAGAGATTGGTTGGTTCCATGTTTTGTTATTATAAACAGCACTATTATGCATATTTGAGATGTCTCTTTGTAAAGTGAGCAAAGTGTATCTCTAGAGGAAGAATTTCTGGGGTTAAAGGATCTGCATATGTGCAAATTTACTAGATTATCTTAAATTGTTTTCCAAAGTAGTTTCCTCATTTACACTCCTAAGAATATTTCCCATTGCCTCATTAGACTTTAAGCTTTGCCAATCTAGTGGCTTATTTTGGTGTTTTGTTTGACCATAATTTTGCATTTTCTGATTACTAATGAAGTTGAGCAACTTGCTTTCTTTTTCTATTGGTCATTTGTGTTACCTTTTCTTTAAAATGTTTGTTTATACCCTTTGCCCATTTTATATCAGGTTGTTTATCTTTTTCTTATTTATTTTAGGGGTTCTTTATTTATCATTAGTAAAGTTTTATTAATTATATTCATTGCAAATATCTTCTCCCAACTATGGTTTATGCTTCTCACACTGTTTAAGGAGTTTTGACTTTTAAAAACAACCAATTTTATTGATACATGTTAATAAAGCATACAGTTCATCCAAAGTGTACAATCAATGGTATTCAGTATAATCACATGTTGTGCATTCATCATTCAATCATTTTAGAGCATTTTCATTATTCCAGTAATAATAATAATAATATTAAAAAACAAACAAGACTCAACGCCTCTCAATCTCTCTATGCATCCTCTGCCATACATAACTGTTTCTGTCTCTCTAATTTGTATTTATATTTTGTAAAAGCAGTCTTATATATGCAATATCACCCATATTAGTATTTTACATGAGGTTTCACTATGTTATACAGTCCCATGTTACATTTTTCAGCTTTCCTTGCAGGAATATAAATTTTCTTAGACTTTCCCTTTCAACCCCTGCCATGCCCATAAAATAACTCTGCTAGTCACAAACACCATGATGTGCTCTCACCATTTTCATTCATTTCCAAAGATTTATAAACAACCTTTGACCAATTCTGCATAGATTAACCACCAGTTTTCCATTCTCTACCTTCATCCTATTTTCTGGTGACCTATATTTTAATTATTAAGGCCATGAGTTTATGTAATATATTTAGCTCATAATAGCACAATAATACCATATTTGTCCTTTTGTTTCTGGCTTGTTTCACTCATCATAATGTTCTCCAGGTTCATGCATGTTGTCATATGCTTCACGACTTCATTTCTTCTTACCGCTGCATAATATTCCATCATGTGTATACTCCACACTTTGTTTATCCATTCATCAGTTGATGGACACCTAGGTTGTTTCCAACTTTTGGCAAATCATCAGTAACACTGCTATGAGCATCAGTGTGCAAATGTCTAATCGTGTCACTGCTCTCAGTTCTTCTGGGTATATACTTAGCAATGATTTTGCCAGGTCACATGCAAGTCTCTATTTAATTTCCTTAGGAACTGCCAAACTGTCCTCCACAGTGGCTGTACCATTCTACATTCCCACCAGCAGTGAATAAGAATTCCTATCTCTCCATATTCTCACAAACATTTACAGTTTTCCAAAATTTTATAGTGGCCAGTCTAATAGGTATGAAATAATATCTCATTGCAGTTTTGATCTGCATTTCCTTAATCACAGATGATTTTGAACATTTTTTCATGTGTTTCTTCATCATTTGTATTTCTTCTTTGGACAATTGTCTTTTCAAGTCTGTGGCCCATTTTTTAATCAGGTAGTTTGTCTTTTTATTGTTGAGTTGAATCATCTCCTTATGTATCATGGATATTAAACCCTTATCCAATATGTGATTGCCAAATATTTTCTCCCACTGAGTTGGTTGCCTTTTCCCTCTTTTTACAAAGTCCTTTGAGGTGCAAAAGTGTTTAATTTTGATGAGGTCCCATTTATTTATTTATTTTTCTTTTATTGCTCGTCCTTTGGGTGTAAGTTTTAAGAAACTACTGTACTCCACAAGATCTTGAAGATGTTTTCTTACATTTTCTTCTAAGAGTTTTCTTGTTCTCACTTTTATATTTAGGTCATTGATCTATTTTGAGTTAGAGTGAGGTGGGGTCCTCTTTCTTGCTTTTGGATATCAATATCCAGTTCTCCCAGCACCATTTGTTGAATAGACTGTATTGACCCAGCTGGGTGGGCTTAACAGCCTTGTCAAAAATCACTTGACTATAGATGTGTCTTATTTCTGAGTTCTCAATTCAGTTGTCAATCTGTCTGTCCTTATGCCAGTACCATGCTGTTTTTACCACTGTAGCTAATGCTTTAAATTCAGGAGATGAGAGTCCTCCAATGTTGTTCATCTTTTTAAAGACATTTTTTGGCTATTCATGGCCCCTTACCCTTCCAAATAAATTTCATTATTGGCTTTTCGATTTCTACAAAAAAAACAAACCAACAACAACAAAAAAAACCTTGGGATTTTTATTGGGATTGCGTTGAATCAGTTTGGGTAGAATTAACACCTTAACAATATTTAGTCTTTCAATCCATGAACACTGAATGTCCTTCCATTTATTTAAGTCTTTTTCAGTTTCTTTTAGCAATTTTTTGTAGTTTTCTGAATACAGGTCCTTTATGTCCTTTGGTTAAGTTTATTCCTAAATGTTCAATTGTTTTAGTTTTTATTATAAACGGAGGTTTTTTTTTTCTGATTTCCTCTTCAGATTGCACATCAGTAGTGTATAGAAACACTATTGATTTTTGCATACTAATCTTGTATCCTGCCACTTTGCTGAACTTGTGTATTAATTCTGCTAGCTTTGTTGTGTATTTTCCAGGATTTTCTAGATATAGAATCATATCAACAGTGAATAGTGAAAGTTTTACTTCTTCATTTCCTATTTGGGTACCATTTATTTCTTTATCTAGCCTAATTTGCTATAGCTAGAACGTCTAGCACAATATAGAATAATAATGGTAAGAGTGGACATCCTTGTCTTGTTCCTGATCTCAGTGGGAAAGCATTCAGTGTTTCACCATTGAGTACAATGCTAGCTATAGGTTTTTCATATATGCACTTTACCATATTGAGAAAGCCTCCTTCTAGTCCTATCTTTTGAGTGTTTTTTTAATCAAGAAAGTATGCTGTATTTTGTCAAATGCCTTTTCTGTATCAATTGAGAGGATCATGTGATTTTTTGTCTTCAATTTATCAATGTGATTTATTACACTAATTGATTTTCTTCTAATTAACCATCCTTACAAACCTTGAAGAAAAAAAAAACATTTGATCGTGGTGTATAATTATCTTAATGTGCTTTTGGATTCGGTTTGCAAGTATTTTGTTGAGTTTTGCATCCAGATTCTTTATAGATAATTGGTCTGTAATTTTCTTTTTCTGTACTATGATTTTATTTATTTGTATATTCTTTCTTTTTTGTCAGTCTAGCAAAGGGATTGTCAATTTTGTTGATTTTCTCAAAGAACCAACTTTTAGTTTTGTTGGTTTCCTCTGTTATTTTTTGTTCTCCATTTCATTTATTTCTGCTCTGATCTTTACTATTTCTTTCCTTCAGCTTGTTTTGGGACTAGTTAGCTGTTTGTTTTTTCTCCTAGTTCCTCCAGTTGTGCAGTCAGATCTTCAATTTTAGCTCTTTCTTCTTTCTTAATGTAAGCATTGAGGGCTATAAATTTCCCTCTGAGCACTGCTTTTGCATTGTCCCATTGATTTTGATATGTTGTGTTCTCATATTAATTCATCTCAAGATATTTGCTGAATTCTCTTACAATTTCTTCTTTGACCCACTGGTTATTTGGGACTGTGTTGTTTAATTTCCATATATCTATGACTTTTCACTTTTTCCAATCATTATTGATTTCTAGCTTCATTCTGTTATGATCAGAGAAAGTGTTTTGTATAATTTCAAACTTTTGATATTTATTGAGATTTGTCTTGTGACCCAACGTGTGGTCTATCTTGGAGAAGGATCCATAAGCATTTGAAAATAATGAATATCTTGCTTTTTGGAGTGCAGTGCTCTATAGATGACTGTTAGCTCTAGGTTTTTTATCATATTACTCAAACTCTCTGTTTCTTTATTTATCCTCTGTCCAGATGTTCTATCCAATACTGAGAGTGGTATATTGAAGTCTCCAACTATTATTGTAGATATTGATTTTTCCCTTCAGCTTCACCAGTTATGTGCTTCATGTATCTAAGGTCTCTGAGTTTAGATGCATAAATATTTAGCATAGTTATTCCTTCTTGCTCAATTGCCCCTTTTATTAATATACAATGAACTTCTTCATCCCTTATCACAGTTTTGCATGTGAAATCTATTTTGTTCAATATTAATATCACTACTCCAGCTGTGTTTTTATTAGTTTTTGCATGGATTATCTTTTTCCACCCTTTCACTCTTAACCTGTTTGGTCCTTACATCTGAGGTGAGTCTCTTGTAGACAACATATAAATGGCTCATATTTTTTTATCCATTCTATCAGTCTATGCCTTTTGATTGGGGAGTTCAAGCCATTAACATTCAATGTTATTAGTGTAAAGCTATTACTTACTTCATCCATTTTGTCCTTTGGCTTTCTGTTGTCATATCGTACTATTGTCTGTCTTCTTACTCTTTAATTTACCCTTCCTAATAGTCTTCATTTCTACACTCTTCTCAAGTCTCTGATCCTTGTTTTTTCTTTTCAGTTTGCAGCATGCCCTTTAGTATCTCTGGTAATTCTGGTGTTTTGGTAACGTAGTCTATCAGGTTTTGTTTGTCAGTGAAGATTTTGAAATCTCCCTCATTTTTGAAGGACATCTTTCTATATACAGAAATTCTTGGTTGGCAGTTTTTCTTTCAGTACTTTAAATACGTCATACCACTTTCTTCTCTCCTCCATGGTTTCTGATGAGAGGTTAGCACTTAATCTTATTGAGGTACCCTTGTATGTGATATTGCTTTTCTCTTGCTGCTTTCAGAATCTTCTCTTTATCTCTGAAATTTGTTATTCTGAATAGTAGGTGTCTTAGAGTAGGGAAATTTTCAGTCATTATTTTCTCAAATATTCTTTCTGCCCTTTTTCTATTCTCTTTTCCTTCTGGAACACTGATAATGTGTATGTTTGTGTATTTCACATTGTCATTCAATTCTCTGAGACTCTGTTCCATTTTTTCCATTCTCTTTTATTTCTGTTTTTCTGTCTTTTCTAGTTCAGATGATCTGTCTTCAAAATGACTAATTCTGTTTGAGAAATTCAAATCTGCTCTTATGCACCTCAAATATATTTTTAATCTCAACCATTGTGTCTTTCATTCCCATGAAGTTTGTTACTTTTCTTTACAGGCTTTCAAACTGTTCTCTATGCTCCCAGTGTTTTCTTAATATCCTTTACTTTTTTAGTCATTTTTTTTTCAATTCTTTGAATTGATTTAGGAGAGTTGTGTGATTATCATTGATTGTCTTAAATCCTCTATCTCTTCAAGGTATTTGACTTGTTCCTTTGACTGGGCCATTTCTTCCTGCTTCCTAGAATGGCTTGAAATTTTTGCTGATGTCTAAGCATCTGCATATGTTAGTGACTTTACTCTGATGGCCAATTCCTCTCTTTTGCTTATTTTTTTTTTCACAGCTCTTCTTCGATATCTGCTCCACCTCATTCTAAGTGTTTATAATTGCCCCATTTAAGTTATCAAAATTGTGCCAGGCACTCACCAGTGGGGTGCAGATTTTCTCCCAAGAGTTAAGATAAGAGTGGATGAAAAGCAGTTTTTGTCCCCACAATTTCCAGATGGGCCAGCAGATGGCACTTGTCAGTGCACCTTTCCACAGAGGTGTTTCAAACTCTTATTTTCCTATGTTTTGGTCTCATCAGAGTCAAGATTCAAAGACTCTGCTGGCTGAAGTCACTGAAGAAAAGCCCCCTGACTCCCATTCCCTTGTCACTTGAAACAGCTAACAGGGAGGAAGATGTCTGTCCCCTTCTCAGTCAGCTGCAGTGAGCCAGACATTTTAACCCCAGCTTAGTATCTTGAGAGTGAGGGAAGGGAGCCCTTCCCAGCACCTGTGGGGGTTTTGTAACTCACATTTGTTGTTTTGGCCTCTTCATCTCTCTGTCCCTCACCCTCCTGGGAATTGTATAACACTGTCCTGGTCTGCTGACCTCCAAAACAGGTCCCTCAGGCAGCTTTTCACTCTTTCTCTGTTGTTTCTGTAAGAGCATTGAGCCCTGCCTGTTAGTCTGAAGCCATGTTCCCATAAACCTCTGACTACTATTATTATTGACAGAATAGTGGTGAGAGAATAATAAACCTGGAAAATGTAGTGGGGAGATGGTAGTGGTCTTAGAAATATCAGTCGTGTAGGTGGTTATATGTAAGATGGAAGAAAGCAGTGAGAAGGGTGCTGTTTTAGACCCAGGTTGCTGCTGTTTCTTCTTATAGCTCACTTTTGACACATTGATTTAACCTTCTTGAGGTCTTTCTGCATCTCCATGATAGAGACAATAATCACTACCTTTCAGAATTTTTTATGAAGCACATGTAAAATGTGCTTTAAAAATATCTGGCACCTAAAAGGAAACTAGCAGAAGTTAGTTTCCTTCTCAACAACCTCTGTGACTCTAGATGAGGATGGAGTTGTGATAAACCAAAGGAAGTTTTGATTTTTTTTGTTAGATTTTTTTTTGTGTGAGTTATTTTTGTGAGAGAGTTGATCTCTGCCTGCCTAATTTGATGCCATCCTCCCACAACTCCCCAAGGAGTTTTGATTTTAATGTAGCTGAATTTAGCAATCCTTTCCCTTAAGTTTTGGGTTTTTTTGCATTTTTTAAAGTAGTCTTTCTCTACCCTGAGGGCCATGAACTTTTTCACTTATATTTTTGTCTATAACTTTAAAATTTGCCTTTCACAAGTAGTTAACACATTTGAAATTAATTTTTGAGTATTGTATGAGTTTTGAGCCCAATTCCTTATATTTTGTTTGTTTCAGGTAACCTATTATCTTAACATATTTAGCATTTTATTCTTTCTGCAAAGATCCACAGTGCCAGTTCGGCCATATATTGTCCATTTTTATTCTTTAGTCATTCTGCTGCTTTATCCTTGCACCAATACCAAACTGTCTTATTTTAGATTTATATTGTCTTAGTTTGCCAGAGCTGCTATGACAAATAGCATATACTTTTTGGCTTAACAGCAGGAATTTATTGCCTCATGGTTTGGGAAGGAAGACCTCCAAAATCGAAGTCTTGGTAAGGCCATGCCTTCTCCCTGAAGGCTGTAGCAATCTGGTGCTGGTTTGCCACAATCATTGATATCTCTTGGGCTTCCATCTCTGACGCCCATCTCATGAGGATCTCTCCTGTGTCTGATTTTCTTGTTTCTTCTGACTTCTGAATTCTCTCTGTGGCTTTCTCTGACTGACTGTGTCTGTATTTCCTCTCTTTATAATGATTCCAAAAAACACAGATCAAAGCAGACCCTGATTCAATTTGGCCACAACTTAACTACAAATGATATTTCAAAAGGTCCTATTTACAAATGCTTTCATTACCTCAGGAAAGCATATTAAGATTAAGAGCATGTCTTTCTGTTGTAGGCTATGTGACTCAATCCCCAACAAATACTTAGTTTTTATATCTGGTTGGATAAGTCACCTCATATATTTTTTCTCCTACCTTTCTATTCTTTAGCCCTGTTTCTATACTTTAAAATAATTTTTGCTTTAAGAAGCTTTATTTCTTCAGAAAACTGTCCCCAATTTCTATTCCTGGCTCATAAGAAATGGGATTATTTCTCAACTCTGAGAGACCATTGCCTTAGAAGAAATTATCCTACAATTATTGTGAGTTATTTCACTGGCACCAACACATTTTTAGTATGCCTTTGATCTCTAAAATAGGGTTTTGCCCCTGAGAGTAATTAACTCATTGTAGACCACATCTAAGACTTCATAAATTGAAAACCCTTGGCCTGGAGTTCTTTGGTGAGTTTATATGACACATTATATTTTAATGGAGGATAACCAAACTTTAATGAATGTTGTTTCTCACAAAAACATGTGCCTAATTATCAAGAGATTTGGCTGATTCACAATAGAACTACAATCTGGAAAACAATGTTTGTAGCTCTACATCCAAGGATGGTCTTAAAGGGCATGTCAAAATTGCTTAGTTTTTTTTTTGTTTTTTTTTTCCATTTCTTTTTCCTCAGATAAGAAATATTCAAATGTGAAGTAAAGATGGTTGAAGTTGAGATTTAAGATTTTCAGTAAAGTTCATATATATCAGAGGAGAGACTATTTGATTGTCTACCAAATACAGAAAAGGTGCGATCCTTTACATTAATTAATTTACCACACTTTGGTTTCTGGTCTTTTTATACTTGGAAGTCCAATATGTTCAGAAGTAGTCAGTAGATTTATCTCTGAGGAACAGACTCACTTTTGCCATGCTCACAAAGTCTGATGTTTAAAACACAGTGTCATATCAGTTCTTTAATTGGCAATGATATAGGGTTTGTCATATTTGCTAAACCAAATCTGGAATTTTGTGAACATGGAATGAAGCCTACCAAATATTGACTAAATAGTTATTAGATATCTATTGTGAACTGAGTAAACTCAAGAAATTGTTAGTTGTATGATTCAAAAGCTTGATGATGCTGAATGTATCAGTCATCTATTACTGAATACAAACCATCCTCAACCTAGTAGTTTAAAATGTCAGTGATGATTTGTTTTGCTCACAAATGTGCATTTTTGGAAGGACTCAGCAGGAGCTGTGTGTCAATATGCTGCATGGCAACACTGGAGCAGAATGAATGCTGGAGGTGACTTGATGCCTTGGGGGCTGGAGTCATGAGGCTCACCCACTCCCATGTCTGACAGCAGATGCTGGCTTTCCACTGGGACAGTAACTGAGGTTTTTGCTTGGAACACATAGAGCTGGTCCTTCCGTGGGGCTATTTGACTTTCTCACAGCATAATGGCTGGGTTACAAGAGTGAACACCCCAAAAGAAAAAGAAAGAAATGCATGGCATTTTTATGAAATAGCCTTGGAAGTCCCATACATTGTTTATACTGTACTCTCTTGGGTAAAGAAATTGCAAAAGTCTGCCCAGGTTCAAGGGAAGGAGACATAGACCTCACCACTCCTTATGAGTAGTGTCATATTGTAAAATGAGCATGGTGAGTGGACATTTCTGGCAGCCATCTTTGAAAAATACAATCTTCTAACTCAGTCTAATGCATTAGTGTCTCCACAATTGAAATATAACTGCTATGTGGGTACATGGAATACATTCTTAGCCCCATTTAGTTCAAAACTCAGAAGAGTCTAATTTTAAATGGCTACACTTGACATTCCCAAATTGGATCTTTGGCTATAATAGTCACATTTGAAAAATACATGGATTAGTGGAAAGAACTTTGGATAAATCGATGAGATAGGAGTATTTTTGCCATTATCTGTGGAACTTTGGAAAATCTCAACCTGTCTGAACCCCAGTTTGGTAATGAGCTTTGTTTTACTCTAAAACTCATGTAACTTATACCTACATATTGATTACTAAGTATTTTGTTCATTCAATAGATTCCCATTCCTATTTCTCCCTAAAGTAATATTTATTTTGGGGAAGTTTGCAAAGAAAGATAGTAAGTTGCTGGGAGATGTATATTTTAAAACCTGGAATTCACTGCATGTCCAAAAACCCTCATATAATATTGCAGTATCTTCATACTAGTGTTTGGAGAAGGATCTGATTTCCCATTAGGCAAAAGAAGAATAGATCTAAAGAAATCTGGAGTTTCCCCATCTTCAGCAAGAGCATACTCTATCAGAATGAAAGAGAATATGAAGATTATTTACAAACCACCCAAAAGAGAAATGCACTGTACCTCTTTTATCCTTCTGAAAGCTTTGTGTTTTAGTTCAGTAGATTTTATAGATAAGGTCCATGCAAAAGAAAAAAATCACCTTCCTTTAAGGTAGAGATTCTCAACCTTGGCACTATTAACATTTGGGACTGGATAATTATTTGTTGCAAGAGGCTGTCCTATACATTGTAGGATGTTTAGTATCTCTGGCCTCTCCCTACTAAATGCCAGTAGCATACCTTCCCCCAGTGGTGATCATCAAAAATATCTCAACACAATGAAAAAAAATTATTTTATTTTATTATTATTTAATTTAATGTTTTTATTTATTTAAACTTTTTATTTTATACTTATATTTTTATTTATTTATTTTCTGTATTTTATTTTTTATTTATTATTTTATTGT